>MPUH01000804.1:0-33998 GCA_001970955.1 Stentor coeruleus | reverse complement strand
CCTTTATAAAAATTACGATCTTTTTATTGAATACCTTTTTATATAATACAAGCTGAATTAACATTACCTTTATAAAAAATACCTAAATATAAATTACGATCTTTATAAAACTACCTGTGTTAGCCATACTATCTTAATGAAAAATATCTTCTATATAATCATACCTAAATATTAAAATACAATCTGTATGTTTATTGCAAACAAATATATACTGAGTATCATTAGTTAACCTAATAAATTGTATTAAATATTTATTAACCCCAACATAATTAAATCTTTCAAAATAATTTTGATACATAAACTCTTTTTTATCTTGTAAATCCATATCATTAAATCTGACTAATTTATTATTACTTTTCCAGTCATCTAATGATATAATTTTTTTTTCTTTATTACAAGATTCTAATATTTGCATATGAAAATCATCAAGTTTTTTTATATTCTTGTAATTCGTTTTTATTAAGATCATCAATTCCGTATGAGAAAATATTATGTGATAAATTATTATAATATTGAAAATCATTAAAACTAAGTCGACCATTATTCATAACTTGTTTTATTTCATGTGTTTTATCTTGTATTATAGATTTAAGTTTTTTTTCAAGTTTGATAAATCTATTAAATGCCCGAATATCATATGTTATATGTTTTGATGCTTGTATTTGATTAATATTTATTTGAGAAAAAGTAGATTCTGGTTGTAAATATAAAAGATTTCTTATTGCGTTGGAGAAATAAGATCTGTCTTTAGTGATAAAATTTATATCAGCTGATATTTTTAATAAGTATTTAGGTATAGGGATTTTATTTTTATTAAAAATTTTTAGTTTGGATTTTTGATCTTTTAAATAGAGTAAATTCGCTTTAAGCTTTTCTTTTATTTCTTTAATCATGATGTTTGATAGTTTAATTGTATCTGAACTTAGCTTGTTAATTGCATTTTCCATATCACTAAAGTTTATACTCAAAAAATGCTCATAATCATTTAAATCATAGCAGTTCATTGAATTATTATTTATTTGTATATAAGCACAGTAGACTTTTAGTTTATCTTCACAAGTGCATTGTGATGAATGACTAGTTAAGCACCCAGCTTTGACAAAAGTGTAATCCATATTTATAAATATTGAAATAATTTTATTATATATTGGGGTTATGCTATTATGCACATTAAATTCTTTATATTTTTAGCTTCAAATTCTTATAAAAATCATAATTTTAACACATAAANTTATTATATATTGGGGTTATGCTATTATGCACATTAAATTCTTTATATTTTTAGCTTCAAATTCCTCATCATTTATATTATAAATTCCTCCAATTAATATTCTTATCATCTTAACAATAAACTTATTCCAAAAAAAAAAAATCTTTATTTCTCATTACAACATTTATATAGAATTACTCCTTACATAATAACTAATAAATGATCCGAAGGCCAAAAAACGTTATGATATGTACCGCATTATCTCAATCCCCAAAGCCAGGTGTTAAAGAAGGGTCTGAATTCTCATCAGCTTTACCCTTAATATATACGCCAACTTATATCTCCCAATCACCAAAGTCTCAGTTTATAGTTGAAGAATCAAAAAATTCAATAAAAACCCCAAAAGCTACTTCCCCTACTATACTTTCACCTCAAAGTTCTCTCCACCATAGTTCCTCTTATTACTTAGGCAACTTTTCTGATATTACCAAAACATTCAAAAGTGAAAAAAAACCCATACGAAAACTTCGAAACACACCGAAACCTGAAGAGCCTCATGAAAAAATAAAAATCGCAGAAAATCTCTATAAAAATCTTTCTAATACACTTCAAGAAATATCATCCCTACATCTAAGCGATAATGATATTAATAAACTCAAAAAAAAATTTTTAGTTCTTGAAACCGAAGAAAAATATATCAAAAAACAAACAATAAGTCCTGTAAATCTAGAAACTGAAGAAAATCCTATAATAAAACCGAATTATAAAAATCTAGCTTTGTTGAAAAAAGAAGACCTTTTATTGTCTGATAATCAAAATGTATATCATGATGATGAAAATTTAGAGAAAAAAGATCAAAATACTATAAAAATTGATTATTTTGATGAAATAGCGAAACTTAAAATGCAAATTGATGATATAAATGAACAAAAAAATATAAGTGAAGAGATGTATTTGTCAGAAATGATTGTTTTAAGGAAAAAGATTAAGGAAGGTGAAGCTTTGAAGGTAAAATATGAGGATTTGGTTGTTGAAGTTGAAGCTTTGAAGGTGAAATATGAAAACTGCTTGAAAACTACTTCGGATAATGAGAGGAAATATATGAATGAGATGAAAAAATGCAAGAAGGAACTGAAGGAAACTTTAGATAAGTACCACGATGCGAATTTGGAACTTGCTGCTACTAATAATTTTATTAGAAAAAGTACTAGTATGAAAAAAGAAAAGGATGAGTTGGTTGACCAGCTTAGGAAAGAAGCTTTTAATTTATCAGAAATAAACAGGTCTTATATTTCAGATATATGCTCACTAAAAACCCAGCTAAAATCCTGTCAAACAGACCTCGACCTCGAAAAGCAAAAAGTCTTCTCCCTTGAAAACACGCAAAACGATCTTCTTGCCTTTAAAGACTCCTACTTATCCCTAGAAGCAACTTTAAACGACACAAAAAATGCATTAAATCTTCTAAATTCAGATTATCAACTTCTACAAAGTGCATATCTAAAATACCAAAAACAAACCATCGAAACTGAAGTTTCATTAAAATCCCAAGTCTTAAAACTTACAAAACAACTTGAATCACGACCTTTTAGTCCTCCATCAAGTCCTACTATAAAAAAAGAACTTAAAAGGTTTAAAACTCTCACATCAAAAAGTCCAGATTCCATAGGTTGTGATATGACTCATAAACTTACAAGAAAAATAACAATGCTTGAAGAAGAAATAAACAGTACTCAACATTTTAATGAAAAAACATATAAAGATCTTGCTTATAATAGAAAAGTTATTGAAGAAAAAAATTTCCTTATAAGCCAATTAGAAAAAAAAATAGAGACTTGTATGAGTGAAAAAGAAAATGAGACTAGGAAAAATGTTATTGAGGATATGGTTAAGTTTTTAAAGGATTATGGAGAAGAGTTAGAAAATACTGTTGATGTTATTCAATGCAACGCATGCATGAATACTAGCACAAGGACGTTTACTTTTTCTTGTGATTTGCCATTATGCAAGCGTTTAATGAATGTTGAGCAGATATGCCCAAACTGTGGAAAACAAGTAAAAACAAGGAAAATTCATCTTTTTAAGGAACTCCGAAGGGAATTTAAGACACTGTTTTTAATTCGTAACTAGAAAGTATAGAGTTGATTTAGTAATATTTCACTTTTTAAAGACCAAAAAAAATAATAAACTACTTAGAATGTAATAAAATATTTAAAGATATACTTTATATAATATCATGAATTTATAGTCAAATTCTAAAAATCATCATATTTTTTACATTATATCCATACATACCAATTGAAAATATTAAAATCGTAGTATTTATATAAAATATCTACTAATAACAAATCATTATATCTAAAAGCATAAGAAATTTGTAGGAAATAGCCAAACTTTTTGTTAAAAAAAATCATTTCAGATACCAAAATTAACTTTATTTCACATGAAATCATAGTCAATTTATATAAAAGACAATTTTTCAAAAAAAAAAAAATACAACTCCTATATAAACTACCTAATTCTATAATAAACTAAATTTTTATTTTCATATTCCCTAAACAAAAATCTATAACTTCTGCCAAAATTCCAAATCAACAATAAACCCATCAAAAGTTTCTATTTAAATTAATCATATATACAAATATCCCAAAAAACCAAAGGTCCTTTTAATAATCAATATAAATTTATCTCAAAAGCCTCTAATCTTTATTTCCACAATAATCAAACCATCTAAAACTATCATAAATTAATCTAAAATCCTATAAATCTCTAATACAATCATCCTCTACAACTCTTAACAAACATAGAAAATCCTCACAGCCTTCTTATCAAATAAATACAAAAAAAAACACAAATTTAAAGCTTAGATAATGGATAAAGTATAATTATCAAATAATGGACTCAAATAATCAGTCAGTATATTCGAAATCAAAGGCAAAAAAATTCCCGAAAAATCTTTATAAAGGTAAAAAGCCAAGTCCTTTAATATTACCTCAAATAAAAGATCCTAATTTCAACATCCACTCGTCTAGACATTTAGATTTGGGTGAAGAAATAAAATTTTCATCAGATCCAAATAGAAAAGTAAGAGCAAATGGGTTAAGTCCTATAAGCCCAAGCTCAGAAGATCATTTTGCCCCATTAACCCCTTTATTAGACTCGCCAAAAACTCATAAAAGTAATAAAATCATTCTTATAAAGAAGCCAAAAATAAAAAAAAGCCCTTCTAACTATAACAAGCATGACAATCTTGAGCCGATAAGCCAAAATTCTCATGAAAAAGATTTAATTCATACTAATTCATCAAGTTTTAACCTTGAAGCTAAGCTACAAAAAATATCAGGTTCTAATTTATCATCTGAAATTGCGATTATAAATAGTGAACCACATTCTATTGAAAATGATGAAGAAAAATCTTTAGACCAGGTAAAAGAAAATATAAATAATTGGCATTGTGATAAAGATATAGAATATATTAAAATTACAACTAATGAAGGATTATCTGATATATTTTTAGATGAAAATCAGGCTAAGGAAATCATAAAAAATGATGCTGAGACTTGGAAGGAAAAACATATAAAGCTTGAGGAAGTATATTATAATGATACAAATGCTTTAAAAAAAACTATAGAGAGGCTAAAACTTAAAAATAGGATGATATGTGAAGAAAGAGATAAAGCTTTAGAAAAACTAGAAAATATTAGTTCCAAACATGAAAACTGTGGAAGAATAATAGAAGAAAAAGATAAATGTTATAAGAAAGAAATTGCGGTTTTTGAAACTAGATTGAGTAATGCATTAGAAACGGCGAATAGTAAAAATTATGAACTTATCCAAACTGTTGAATGTGCTAATAGGAATAATAAAATTAAAAGAGAACAAGATGTGATTATCAGTGAGCTTCATGAAAAATCTAAAGCTTTAAGCGATGTTAATACAATGTATATTAACGAGCTGAATTCATTAAAATCCTCTTTAGAATCCTGTCAAAAAGAACTCAAAGCAGAAAGGAAAAAATCTGCTTCTACAGATACACTAATAAAAGACCTTTCAGCAGCGAAATCTTTAATCCTCTCATTAGAAGAAACAAAAAAAAGTTTGAAATCCCAACTAGAATTTATCAACACCAACTATAAAAACCTTCAAGAATCCTTTAATAGATACCAAGAACGTGTATTAGAAAATGAAAAAACCCTTAAAGCTACAATAGAAAAACTCAAAACCGAATATCCTTCATCACCAAACCCACTCCCAATAATAATCCCTCAAGATCTTCCTAAATTACGTAGATTTTCAACAATAACTTCAAATAATCATGATCAATTATCCCAAGATACTATAAAAAAACTCATGATAAAAGTTGCTTCACTTGAACAACAAGCAATTTTAAACCAACAAGAAATCGATAAATCTTTAAGAGATCAAGCATATAATCGTAAAGTTATTGAAGAAAAAAATGTTATTATTGGACGTATGGAAAAACAGATTTTGAATAATGTGATTGAAAAACAAGAGACTTTTAGGAAAAATATTTTTAAGGAAATTGACATGTTTTTTGAAAACTATAGGAAAAATAGACAAATTGTTACTGGAACTTATGAATGCAATATGTGCAAAATAAAGAAGGTAAAATTAGTTGCTTGGCCTTGTGATAATGTTGATTGTAAAAGAGGTGTTAGTTTAATAGACAATTGTCTTGAATGTAGGACTCCGGTTAGGATTAATGAGATTGAAGTTTTGAAAGAACTTTTGGGTGAATTCAAGAATAATTTCTTGGTATTTGAAGAAACTAAAAGTTAATAAGATAATGATTTAGATTTATGTTGTGTTAGGCTTATGAATAATTGTTTTGGATTTAATATGAAAATGTTTATTTGAATTATGATTAGTTTGTGTTAAAATTTGATTATAATATATAGTTTTATTTGTTTTATGATAATTTATAATCACTTTGGTTTATATTTTTTGGTTTTTTTTGCATTATAGGTTCTGGGCAATTTAGAATTATATTTAAAGATAGATTATATTTTGTTAGTTAAATAAAAGGTAAATGTTTTACTTTTAACTTAAAATTTAATCTGCATAACTGATTGAAAACCTTAAAATATGTTATATTGATTTACTATAAGAATGGTAAGCTCAAAATTTTCCTAGCCGCCTTAATAATATATGCATTTCGACATTTTCTGTTGAAAAAATATTTTTTCTATATCTTATCCTAGAATTTACAATTTTCCTTTTACTTAATGTTCTCTCAGATTATTAGCCAACTTTATAGATATTTAAAAAAAAAACTAAATATTTGACATATAAATCTTAATATAGACATAAACTCATATAAAACATCCAAAATATTCCTAACTTACCTTAATAAAACCTCTTACCAAAATTATTCTCACAATCTAAGATTTTACTATAAAATTCTTCTATCTGCCTCATATAATTATGAAAATATCATTCTCAAATCTTCTAAACATGCATCAAATTATAACTAAATTATCCATAAAATCTAAGGAAATATTCTCTAATATCAAAACATACATAAAAATTTAGCCTAAATCCTTTATAAATCCTACTTCAAATTCAAAGTTTAGACAATGGCTGGAATATAATAAGTAAGTAATGGACCCAAACAACCCATCAGTGTACTCGAATACTAAGTTGAAAAAGCTTCGGAAAGATATGGGGCAAAGTAAAAAGCAAAATCCTTTAGTTCTTCCTCATTTACGAGAGTCTAACATCAATTCAAATGCTACCAAGCATTCAGAAATACTTGATGATATAAAAATCTCTTTAGATCCTAACAAAAAGCTTAGACTTCATGGCCTTGGCCCAATAAGCCCAAATTCAGATGGGTACTTCACCCCACGTAGCCCTATACTAGACTGGCCAAAAACATTAAAAAGTGATAAAAACATGCTAAGCCAGCAAGCAAAGATAAAAAAAGGGGTGTTTTTATATCATAAACTTGAAAATATCCTTGAAAACCTTGACTCGCTTAACCTAAACCCTCAAGAAAAAGACTTAATCAAAATCCATTTCCCTATTTTAGACCTTCAAGAAAAACTCAATAAACTTACAGGAAAAAACGAAAAATATGATACTTTCCCAAATAATACCGAAGCTAAGAGTATTATTTTTGATGAAAAATATGATTTTATTAAAGAACATAAAACCGAATTAGGATTTTATAAGAATCTTGACTATGTTAAAGAGACTAGTGATGAACAAATTATTCCTGTTATAATAGATGATAAAGATAGTATAAAAAATGATATTGAAGGATGGAAAGAAAAGTATATGAAACTTGAAGATGTGTATTATAATGATACTAATGATTTAAAGAAAATAATCGAAGGGCTTAAAATGAAGAATGAGGTATTGAAAGAAGGGAGGGAAAAAGCTTTAGAGAAGATTGAGATTATTAATGCGAAATATGAGAATTGTATGAAAGTGATGGAAGAAAAGGATAAGATGTATAAAAAGGAGATCGCGGGTATAGAGGGAAGATTGAATGATACGTTAGAAGATTTGTGTGATAAGAAATATGAACTTACTCAGACTATTGAATGTGTTAATAGGAATAATAAGATTAAAAAAGAACATGAAGCCATGATTTGTGAGCTTCAGGATAATATCAAAAGAATGAACGATGTAAACTGTATGTACATTACCGAGATGACTTCTCTGAAATCCGCTTTGGAAAACTGTCAAAAAGACCTCAAAGCTGAGAAGAAAAAATCCAGTACCCTAGAATCTCTAACCAAAGACCTCTCAGGGGCGAAATCCTGCATCTTATCTCTAGAAGAAAGCAAAAAAAGTCTCAAAGCCCAACTGGACTTTATTACTATAAACTACAAAACCCTACAAGAATCTTTCTTAAAATACCAAGAACGTGTATCAGAAAACGAAAAAACCTTTAAAACCACAATAGAAAATCTCAAAACCAGTACCTCCCCTCAAAATCATTCATTCCCACTTCTCACACCTCAAGACCTCATAAAAATACGAAGAAACTCGACAATAGTTTCAAATACCCACGATCTTATACCCCAAAACACAATAAAAAACCTTATGAATAAAACTGCATTACAAGAACAACAACTAATTTTCTATCAACAAGAACTAGAAAAATCATCTAAAGATCAAGTGCATAATAGAAAACTTATAGAAGAAAAAAATCTTATTATTACGCATATGGAAAAACAAATACTAAATAATAAATTCGATTTAGAAGATGAGATAAAGAAAAATGTGTTAAAAGAAATTGAAATTTTTTTAAAGAAGTATAAGAAAATGAATAAATATTCTAATGGGATTTTTATAGGAAAAGGGGTTTTTTTAGAGGATTAGAATGCAAAATAAAGAAAGTTAGGCTTGTACTTTGGCCTTGTGATAGTTTAGAGTGTAAAAGGAGTGTGGGGGTTATTGATAATTGTGGTGAATGTGGGGTGCCTGCTAGGATAACTGAGATTAAAGTTGTCAAGGAACTTTTGAAGGAATTCAAGTTGATATACTTGAAATTTGATGATACTAAAAAACTAGAATGCTAGAGTAGGATTATTTAAGTTTAAAATATGATAGTTTAAATGGGTTTTATATTGTATAGAAGTTGAGATTAGATAAAGATTATTAAAAATAAGACATATAGTTTATCAATAGTGATTTAAAAAGTGATCTTCAGAGTTGTCGCTATTATAATTGTAGAATTATCTCTTGTTTTATAATTTTTAAAAGATTTTGTTCATATTTCCCATTTTGATTATAGGATATTCTATTGTAATCTTAGATAAAGATTTACTATTCTAATTCTATTACAATTTTCCTTAAGGAAAAAAGCTTTTTTCAATTATATCAGAGATAAAAAGTGCTTTTTTTGAAACTTCAACTCTTATGATAAGTAATTATGTATGAAAAAATACTTGTAATATATGAGAATTTTAGATAATCCTAGAAATCTTTTGATAACAAATATATAAAAGTTGACTTTTCAAATCATTATCATCATATAATATAGTGATTAACCCTTAAAAAAACCACAAAACAATTAAAATAGGCAATTTATAATATTAAATATATAATGCTGTGTGGGCTCATACATCTTCTGAAAAGTATAGATCGGTTAAAAAACTACCGAAAATGAAGAATTTAACAACAGAGCCTCAATATTATTGTAAAAATCTTCACCCTTGTGGAAATAATACAAATGGAAATAGTTGGATATAAATATATTAACTATTCATCATGTCAGGATTATAATTAAATAATTTTGATAACGAAAAATTCACTGGAAACCACAAATTAAGGCTTATAAATATGTTAAATCGAGTCAACAGCAATGCCCCAGAGCCAAAATCTCCCACACTTAAAACAAAAGGAGGCAGAAAATCGCCTCAAATTAAAAAATCCATTTCTGGGAGCTTGACTCAAGTTGGCTGCTTGCCCTTAATCAAAGATGCAAGTACCCCAACTATAACAAGCAAATGCTTTAAGTTTGTCGATGAAGTTAAAATACTCCCACGTTCTAGAGCCACACCACGTCCTTCAGCTATATTAACCCCATTGCCAAAAGAAGAAGATATGAAACTAAAGCAAAAAACCCTAGCGATCAGTATTAATACACAAGATGACTTTAAAATCTCAGGATTGTCTCATCAAAAATTCCTAGATCCATCTTATATTGATAGTTTACATATAAATATCCAACCTTTAAGTGCAAGAAAATTAAGTGAAGACATTTTAAGCACAGAAAGTGAAACAAAATCTCCACAAAGCGAAAGAAGAGAAAATAGTCTTATCACACTTTGGCCATGTAGTGAAGATAGTCCTATTGATAACATAAGAAAAAATAATTCAGAATTTCCTTCTAATACTGTTAAGATAGAAAATATTGAAGATTTAAAATATAAAATACAGGTTATGGAAAGCAAATATTCAATACTAGAAGGGGTATATCAAAATGATACAAATAACTTGAAGAAATGCTTGGAAAAATTCAAAAATGATTTTAAAAGACTATTGGGAGAAAATGAAGGATTGAGAAGTAAACTGGAAAATATTAATAAGAAGAATGATGAACAGATAAAATTGCACCAAAGCAATAATGCTTATCAAAAAAACGAATTGCTTGACCTTCAAGGAAAACTAACCCAAAAAAAACTTGAAATAGTTCAATTAGAAGATATTATGAAGAAAAAACATATAGAAAAAAGAGAAAAGGATGAGTTTATAAGAGATCTGCAAGACCAAATAAAAATCTTACAAGAAAATAACCAAGCCAAAGATGAATTATCAAAATCTTTGACCCAAGCTATAAAAACAGTAAATGATGAGTTTCAAAAGGAAAAAAGTAAATTCCAAAAAACCCGAGAAAAGTTAAAAACTTTTAAAGACCTCCAAGAAAAATGTCTCACTCTAGAATCCAAATTAAAAGAAACAACCAACTGTCTAAATTTTGTAAACGGAAACCTAAAAGATATCCAAATCTCATTTTCAAAATACAAAGAAAAAGCTGAAGAAACTGAAATATCATTAAAAAGTCAAATTTCCAAATTCCAATCCTCATCAGTCAACCCCCCATCTTCAAACTGGACAAACGAAAAATCTAAAATCCGTAAAAACCTTTCCCTAACTTATAATCCTCTATCAAAAGTTTCTGATTTAAGTTTACAAAATCAAATATTCACTTTAGAAAACCAATTATTCCAATCATCTCAACAAATATCTAAATTATCTCAAGATCTTCAATATTATAAAAAGCAGTTAGATGAAAAAACTATACTAATTAATCATATCGAACAAAAAAATCTAGCAGATTCAATAAGCCAAAAAGATAAATTTAAAGATATACTATACAAATCATTATTAAAAGCAACTTATAATCTAGAATCTTTTATATTAAAAAACTCATGTTTAATCACATGTTCAAATTGTCAAGAATCAAAAGGAGAAATTTTAGTTTGTTTATGTAAAGCATGTGTTTTATATCCAAGCCATAATTTATTATCATCAAATCCTAGTATTTTTGATTTGTTAAAGATTTCAGCCCCAAGCATATCAATGAAATGCTCACCAATATGTGAAGTTTCATCATTGCCTAAAGAGATTTTTGACTGTTTAAAAGGTATATTGACCTTTTCACTTAGTGAGTCTTAGACTATTATTATAATTAATATAAAGAAATTACTTTATTAATATGGTAGTTCTAATGAATTAATAAAATATGTTACAAGGATTTTAATATATTCGAGGACATTTTATAACGTAAAATCCATATCTTTTATTGAATATCTCGTTGTTATCTTTGATAAAAATATTTTTTTATAATATACTAGGAATAATATTTTGCCCTTCCAGCTTTCTTATACCTAAAATATTGGTAAATAAATAGAGGATTTCATATTTTCTGTTTTTTATTTTTTTTGTCAAGAAGATAAGAGAATTCTCAAGTCTATGCATTAGGAGTAATCTTTTAGATATTTAGGACTATATTTTATATGAAGAATTGCAATCTTCTTTAGGTAAATCTTATTAATAGATGTGGAGGCTGTTGGAAAATGATATAAGAATAAAATATAAAGAATAATAATTTTTTACTTTCACTTAAATTAATTATTATTTTTAATGTAAATAATTTAATAAATATAAATAAAAAATCGTCATATTGCTTGAAGACTAGGATGACTAAATAATATTAGTCGATAAATGTTGAAATTTAAAGAGATTATGTAAAATCAGTTACTTTAAGAAGATAGTCATAACATTTTTAGCATATCTTAGAGAAATTCTAAATTTTTATTATCAATACTATATTTATCCTTAGCCTCTAACTCTTATAATAAAACACAATTTTATCTTTTATTTCTAACAACTATAAAACAATTATTATAGGATTTAAATTAATTCATAAAATATATCGGAATCTTCAGCAAAGTTTATCAATTATCTTATTTTTTTCAGATTCTATGGCAAATCAGGAAGTTAATTTTGAATTTTTTAGTTTTAGTTATAAGTTTCAAAGCTTTAAACTTGTATTTTACGATAAGCTTTTATCACTACCATACAAAAATATGGAAAATATCATGAAGAAAAAAGCACATAAAAGAGAGAAAAATATGAGCATATAAGAGACCTAACGAAAAAATAAAAATTCATAAAAAAAACACCCAAGCCAAAGATGACTTATAAAAATTTTTGATCTAAGCTACAAAACAGTAACTAATAAAAATCTTTATAAAAATCAACTAAAAATCTAAAATCCTCTATATTAAAAACCTCATACATACTCCTACATCCAAAAATGCCAACAACCCAAATAATAAGTCTTAATTTGTTTATCTAAAACATATATTTTTTATACCAATTCGCACTTTATCATCATCAAATCCTATTTTTTCCCCATCAACCCGAACTATATTAACAAAAACTCATCAATATATAAAAACCATAATAACCTCATGATTTTTTGACTACTTAAAATCACTATAACATTTTTCATTTATCAATCTTAATCTTAACTTATAATTATACCTAACAAAAAAAAATTACTTATATTAAATATGCTAGTTCAGTATTTAATGCTGTCTGATTTAGCTAAAGAATCAAATGCGTTTTATGTTGTCCCTTCTACCCAAGAGCTCACCGTTGGGGACATACGCAAGCAGTTTCCAGTTAAAGCAAACATTTATTTAAGATTCAAGACAATATTACAAGAAGAAAATCCCCCAATGGCCGTTTGGTTAGACAATCTTGATGATTTCGCCCCTGCACCTACTTTTAAAGACCAGATTCTAGTAAAAGCTCTATTTATTCCCCCTTTTGACCAATCCACCAGTGTGCTTCCTAAGAAAAAAATATACAAAGAGTCTAAACATTCTCATTCTAAACAGTCTGCACAAAGGAAACAAAGCGACTTTCTTGTTATGGACGATGGAACACATGGAAAGCATGGAGAAAGGTCTCATTCTGCAGCACCTTTACATGAAAACAAGCCTCATGATACTAAATTACCAACAAGTCATGAACCTAGACATGCCCAAAATCAAGAAATGAGATTCAACCCAACACATGAATTTAAATTCCCTCCTATTAATGAAGTAAAAGTAACATCATCTCAACAAGGACATAAAAAATACATAGACCCAACTGATGGTCTAACAACTGAACAGTTAAAAAAACGTAGTGAAGACAGGATTAATCAACAAGTTGAGAAAAAAACTGAAGATGTTAAGAAAATGTGGAAGGAAGAAGCGAATATGAGACAGGAAAAACAAGAAGCTGATAAAGAATTTAGTGATAAAATCAATGCATGGGAATCGAGAAACTGTCAAAAGAATAATATTCGAACTTTACTTGCGACTATGCATAATGTTTTATGGAAGGATAGTGGGTGGGAACAAATTGGTCCTGGAGATTTGATTACCCCAGCTCAGGTTAAAGGAGCTTATGTTAAGAGTTTGAATATTATACACCCGGATAAACATCAAAATGATCCACCGAATATTAAGTATATATCGGAAAGAGTGTTTTCAGCAGTCAATGAAGCTTTTAAAGTTTTTAGGGCTAGTAGTTAATTATGAGAGGGTTAGTTAGATAATTGGGATTTAATAAGAAGATTTTATGATTTGAAGAAAGATAGTATGGGGGATTTGTAGTTATGATTTTTGTAAGGATTTTTAATTGAGGAAGTTGCAATTGGGGGATTTTATTTTTGGATTGGGTTGCTTGGAATAATGAGATGGTTAGAATTGTGGACGAGGGTTTTTGGAATGAAAATTATTTGATTGAATCGGAGTTGGTTAGGAAAATATTAAAAAGTTTGGTTTAAATGAAATGACGTTTTCTGGGAATTGAACACGGCTTGACTGCTTGGAAGGGAAATATTTTAAGATTTGATTGGGGATTAAAGATTGAAATATTATATTACTTTGAAACTGTCCAATGAAAAATAAACTTAAATCATATTTTGTATATCCAATTTTAATAACTATATTTAAAAATGATTATTTCTTACTAAAAAAACTAGTCAAAAATCCTAAAATCTTTAAAAATACAGCAAAAATCTTATATTCACATTTATATCTAAACATACTTAATTATTTCTAATTTTTATCTAAACGTCTATGAACATAATGAGCCTTAGACTGTACACCAATAGCCTTCAACTGATCAATCAACGCTTTTTTCTGATCTTCAAGTTCATTAATCCTATTATTCAACACATACATATGTTCTTGAAGTTCTAAATACTGACCTTTATACTGTTCAACATCTTTGCTCAGTTTTTCCATATGCAAATTGTTTTCAGCTATATTTTTTTTCTGTTCTTCTAGCTTTATATTTGCTTCTTTTAAATATTGATCAATAATATTTTTCGCTGCTATTGCTTGTAAACTAATTCTTTCTTTTCGATCACGTTCTTGTTCTAATTTATGTCTTGAATTCCTAGCTTCTTCTAATTCTTCAAAGATTTTTTTCATTTTTTCTTCTGCTTGAAGTTTCTCTTCACGAATAGTTTTTTTTAGTTTCACTTCATTTCTAAACATTTCTGGCAAGAGGTCGGCATCTTGACGGATTTTTTTTAACTCGTTCATGATTTCTTCTTGGGTGCGCTCAAGATCTTCAAGTCGAGGGAATACAGATTCATTAAGAGTTTTAAGTCGAGTTTGCATGTCTTCGATGTTTTGAATGTATTCAATATTCTTGCTTTCCAAATTGATTTTCTCAATTTTCAACCTTTGAGCATTAGCATTAGCCAACTCTAATTTATGATTAGTTTCAATAACATCCCTATTAATAGATATCAATTCCCTCTTATCTGGACTTTTCAACATACTTCTTGCTGCAAGTAGTTCTTTTTCCAAATTATAAATCTGTTTTTTATTATTCTCAATCTCTTCACGTAAACTTGGCACATAAGGACTAGTCTTAGAATCTCCATGTAATTTGAAGTTATTTTCAATCATCCTAACAGTAGCACCAAATTCTTCTGTAAATGAAGATAATACTGATTTAAGTTCAGGAATATAACCTTTTAAATCATTTGGATCTGCTTTTGGTTGTATAAAATCACATCGAGTTGGTATATGACCAAGATCAGCTTGTGATTTCAAAATCCTTTGCCATGCAGTTAAAACTTCACCTTTGACGTATTCCTCGCTTTGAAGGCCAAGATCCATCCAAAGGACAATTTTTTTATGAAGGAAAGATTGAAGGATTTGAGCTAAGATGTTGTCTCGAAATTGATAAACATGTCTAAGCATTGCTATAGCTTGTTCTGGACCTTCGTTACCTGCGATAATGCATTTTGAAAGCTCAGATCTTAGGCTTAGGCTGACTAAATCCCAACTACTGAACTCAGAGTTTTTAGATAGATGGGTAGTGTTTTTTAAAATGCCTACAAGTGATTTGAATTCCTCGCCGATATCTTTGATTACTGAGTATAAAGCTTCTCTAAACCTTAATTCTCTTACTTTGTTTGGATCTTCACTAACTTCTCTTAGACTTGATATGTATTTTGCTTGCTTTTCAAGTTCTCTTTGAAGATTATCAATAGAATTCCTCCATAAAGTCACTTTAGGGGTTAAATCATCAGGTTTAGCTTCTACTCTATATGTAATTTACTCTGCACGTGCCTGACGTATTTTATTTAAATGATTTCTTATGGTGTTACTTGAATCGGCTGGTGCTGTTCTACTTCTCATTAATATAAGATATGTGAATTGCCTCCAAATTTTTTATTTTTAAAAAATATTTGGAATGGTTGTAGGGTTTTAAATGATTTTTTGGGGTTGATTTTTAGGGTTTTTTGAAGTTTTATAAAATTATCATGAAGGTTTTTAGAAATTTACATGGATTTTTTTGACATTTTTTTGTGTTGAGGGTTTTTAAATGGTTTTTGTATAATGGTAAGGTTATTATTATATTAGAATTAATGTTTTTAATGATGAATAAAATAGGATGTTGTTTTTGTATAATGGTAAGGTTATTATTATATTAGAATTAATGTTTTTAATGATAATAAAATAAGATGTTGTTTTTTATATAAGTAGGGTTTAATTAAAAATAAGATGTGCGCTTTGATTTGTTTTTGCTTTTAAATTTACTTCAATATTCCATCTTTCACTTACCCAACCTTCACTTAATTTTCAATTCACAAATCCAAATCCTCCATAAAATCATGTGAATTTTTTTTATCAAAAACGCCCTATACAAAATTTCTTCAACACAAAAAAGCCCCTTCAATCTAATCTCAAGTCTTTTTTTTACATAAAAAAGCCTTCAAACATGATTCAAAAGCACATAAAAAAATTACTAAATTCCTTTAAACCTAATCTAATAACTACTTAAGGTCCGAAATGTTCATCTTCCAACATCCCAGTTATCAAATCTGAAGTAAGCTTTAAAGTATTTCTAATATTAGCATTTATAGTCATAATCGTAGTAACATTATTCATATTTGGATTATGGACAAAATTTTCAGAATCCAATGGCACTTTTTTTATATTAATATTCATCGAACTATTCAAATTTATCATCTCAAAAAAACTTCCCCTTATTGATGCATAAAATGGAGTACTATGATCCATATAAATAAGTTTTAAATCACTAGTAAAAACATATGCCTCACTATATGATAACAAAACAATAAATCTTTCACAGTTAGTCAATGATATATGTTTAAATTGCGTTGATATAGGAACTTGATTAGTTGAAGTTTTAGTTTTTTTTGGATCTACAGAATATATTGAAAGTTCTCCGTTTTGGTTTATAATAAAAAATTCATTCTTACTTTTTAGATAACAAACAACTTTGATTTCTTTAATATTTTCAGAATAAACAGGGAATTCATTGTTTATATGGATTCTGTCATCGTAAAAACGGCCGATAAATGCATGTTTTATAGTGTTTTGCATAAAAACTAAACAATCTTCGGTTGATCCATCAGCAATAACAGTATTACAGTCAGGGAGCATATTTGAGATCGCTTTAGATTCAAAATTAAAAATCCTAATAAGTTGTATCATGTTTTTAATAGGGAAAGAAACACAAACAATCACAGAATTAGAAGAAAATTTTATAACTTGTTTTATATAAGCAGGTTCTCTATGGATAAATTCTTCATAAATAATTTCCCATTGTGTCATTTTCTGCATATTCTCATTATCAGTCAATTGATAAATCATAATTCTCAGTTTCATCGGTTTAAAGTTCAATATCACATCTCCTAACAATGTATTAAGCCTATTCCTAGCCTCAGCTAAAAGCTTACTAAATTCATAGGAAAAACCTTGCATAATCCTTTCAACATAATCTTTTTCTATAGTTTTTTCTATAATAGGATTATACACTTTAATAAAATTCTTAAAGGCAGAAGTGAATTCTTTCATAAAATTTTCAGTTGTGAAATTTTTTGTTTCAAACATTTTCGTCAAAAAAATACTTTCTTCTCTTTCTAAATGTAAATCTGATATTATTGGTCTTCGATATATATTATTGAATTTATATGAACTTTTTACTGAAGTTAGTATATCTCTTGTTTTTTCTAATTG
This sequence comes from Stentor coeruleus, assembly GCA_001970955.1. Lineage (NCBI taxonomy): Eukaryota > Ciliophora > Heterotrichea > Heterotrichida > Stentoridae > Stentor > Stentor coeruleus. The sequence goes on along the minus strand of MPUH01000804.1, from coordinate 16,238 downwards.
AATTGACATGTTTTCTGAGTGAAAATAATTGAAAATTTCTTTTGCTTTATTTAAAAAATCGTCTAGGTCTATGTTGCATATATCTTTTTTTATGATTTTTGTATATTCTTTGACTAGATTTTCAAGATTACTTGTCTGACCACGACCTAAAGCGAAAAATTCTAAAGAAAAAGTTGAATTTAATTTTTTTAATTCATCAAGGTTTATTTCTGGGTATTGTTCTTCAGTACATGTTATTTTCCAGAGATAATTGTCTTTAGAGTTTTCTTGAATAATATAGTTGTTTAAATTATCTGATTCTATTAGATTATTTTGACTACTTTCCATTATAATTTTTATATTTGTTTAGGAGAGATTATTAATATTATAATTATGGGTATTTTATAAGTTAGATTTAAAGACTTGTTTAATATGAGTAGTTAGAGGTTGTGAATGGGCTTTCAGGTGTTAAATTATAAATAAAGTTTTTGGGTGGGATTTTTTCCTGCAAAAATTTATAGACATTTATATTTTATGATTTTTGGGATTTTGGAATTTTGGAATTTTAGGTATGAAAATGTTTTAAGTTAGTGGATTTTAATATAAGATTTTTTTTGATGATGGAGATTTTGGAGGCTTTGATTAGTTTTTATAGGTTGTATTGAAAAGTAATGGTTTTTATATTAGATTTTATATATTGTTGAATGCTAAGGTTGCTATATTTATAGTCAAGAAAGTGTTCGTTATTTGGTTGTTGTTATAATATAGAATATTATTTAGATTTATCATTTAAATATACTGAAAATTAGTGAAAAACTTTTCTGAAAAAAAAATTTCATGGTTTTATTCAATAAATTGATATAAATTTAAGGTTAAAGCCACCTTTTTACTTGTAAAGGTATCCTTGGAAAATTTAATTTTATATTTTTATTTGCTGTTTGGTTATAAACTTCTTGTCATTCTATTTTTAAGAAAATCATTCCCTAAGCATTATATTAAATCAAACTAATTCAAAAGTTATATAACCCTCTCTATTAAATCAATCTCTCAGCCTAATCTCCACAAAAAAATATCATAAAATTTACAAATAAATATAAAAACTCATTCTCAAATAGCACCCATCATCTAAAATACACCCTAACACCCGATATTCCACAAAAACCAAAAATATCTAATTTGCTTCACTTTACCCAAAGACTAAGATTTTCTACATTTCTAATAAAATTTAAAATCTTTTATCTACCCAACTTTTATCTATAAACTCTTCTCTTTTTCTCATAATCCACTAACAAAGCCCTATAATCTAATTTAAACCCAACTCAAACTTAATAAATGGAAACAATTCGCATAGCAGAAAAAGAATCCTTCATAGATATTTTCCCAAGCCAATGTTCCTTCTACATCGCCTTTGGGTTTTCTTTGCTCCGAGTCCTAGTCCTATCCAAAGAAGCTCCAACCATTTCTCAACCCACCTGGGAACGTCTTCTCAAGCATTTTACCGAATGTCGAGAACTAGCCAAAGACCTTCGCGAAATTGAAAAATTCGGTATTTTCCATCAAGTTCTCGTTCTTTTAAACGACAACACTAAAGAATTTGGTGTTCAAGCCATAGCAGAATATCTCTCTACAGCCAAAGTTCTCCAATCCGTAGAAATTGTCTTTAGAATCATCCTCGCTTCTTTATTCCCTGATGAAAAATCCAAATTAGTAAAATGTGAGATTTATAATATCACAAGTACTCATATGCAAGCATTAGCAGAAAGCTTAAGTATACATCTATCAATAGCTAATTCTGCTAACTATGAAACTTTTTATTGTAGCAAACCTACAAGTTTACTAGTGTATTTTTTTAAATCTGAACAAGAAAAGTATGCTTTAGTCAAAGATTATGCCCAATATCAGTTTTATTACACAAGACTTATAGAAATATCGTCTAATGTAACAGAAACATTAAATCATATGTCCAGGTATTTACTTGGACAAGAAACCCATATAAATTTTCTTGTGTATATGCAAAAAGCATGTAAGGATGTTGAAGATTTTTTAACTCTTGATATAAGAAGGCTTATCGGTAAAATATTAAATAATTGGACTGGGGAAAAAGAAAAGTTTACATGTATGAAATGTAGTTGTGATGTTCAGGAGGTGAAATTCATGATTTGTATTAATCAATGTTTGATATGTGCTCATTGTGCTAATGATGTAGAATGTCAAGTATGCAGGAAGATTTATAATGTTAATGAGTAAAATTAATCTAGAATCTCTTCACCAAATAATTTATTTACTTTTATTTTCTCCATCAAAACACCCTAAATCATCATCTCAACCCATAAATCCTAATCCAATCTAAAAAATCCTAATTAAAACTTAAATCTTCCAATCACATCATCTATAATATTTATATAATCTCACTACCCACACAAAGCATCCATATTTCATCATCTAAAATATCTCCATCTCCTAACCAAACCAAGCTTACAAAAATCAACACCCAATCATCTTATATTAAAAAATTATCCGGATTCTCATCAACAATTTTCGTATTCTCAAATTTAACATTCTCAGGAGCTTCTGAATACACAACAAATTTTTATCCACCAACATAATACTCGTTTGATTCTTAAACCTAAAACTATAATTCGGTGCACTCCAAACTGTCGAAAAAGTATCTTCAAACAATACCTGATACTCATCATTACACAACTGATGTGCTCTAATTATATGCGTACAATTATTCGAATATAAGAATTTATTAACAATATCTTTACCAAACATATACCCTGCCCTTCTAGAAGATGCTGTATATCCAGTGTTAATTTCATCAGGATTTGACCACATAAGATCAGCAAATCTTCTTTCATAAGGTATTTCTTGAGCACGGTCAATTTTTTTAACTTCACCGATCCATAATTTTTTTATATAAAAAAGCACATAAAATACTATAAAAAAAACGTGATAATCGATTATAGATATTGATGGATAAAATCCTCCATGTACGATCTATATAATCACTTAAAAAAAGATAAGTCATATCAGATATTAGACCACCTATGCGCATAAATTCTATAACATCATAAAATTGTCCATGAGCATCACCAACAATTATTATCGGAGCTTTGATTTCTATAACATTTTGTTCTTCAAAAAAAAATTACGCGCTGCTAAACATATTATTTTTACTTGATTCTCTTCAATGAGTTCACCTATTGCCGCTTTTGCCAGGTATTCATCCCTTTACATGTTTATTTTTTTATATGATTAAGTGTTTTTATAATATGGAACAGAGAAAAGAAGATATTAAAGAAAGCGATTTTTCACCTTTGTCTCCAAATACAACATTAAGTCCACTTGCACTTTTTTGTATGAGACCTTTACCTACTTTTGGCGTGTTTTCACAAATAATTAATTCTGAAATGCAGAAAAATCAAACCCCATTAAGTAGTGATTTGCCATGTGGTTGTCAAAAAACTAAATGCCTCAAACTTTATTGCTAATGTTTCGCTGAAGAAAAATATTGTCTAAATTGCAATTGTAAGAACTGTCGAGGCCTGTCTGGAGGTCAGTGAAAGGATATGAACTAGGAAGAATAAGGAGTAGGAGTTTTGATGCTTTTAAGCATTTCACCGAGGGTTAAGGAGTTACTGTTGCCAGATATGCTAAGTTCAACTCATTAAAGATGCCTTTTTTCGGCTTCTTCGATGATTCTGGTAGTTTACCTAGGCCAACGTAACTTGAGCAGATATCACAAACATTTTTGGATATGGATTTTATTGTAAAATTTAAGATAGCTGAAATTTTGAGAACCAGAAAATAACTTTATATAATATAAAACCATATGAGTTCGTTCAATTTTTTATTTTGATTCACTTAAATTTCTACTTATTTTCATTTTTTTAGATGCTAAAGCAGTCATCGTTATAATCAAATTTAAATAAGATGAAAAATATCAGTTCCTACTTAGCAAGCGATAAACCTAGCTTTAATACTTTATCAAAATGCGGTTACTGATTCTCATTTCTTATTTATCTTAAATTAGCAACAATAGTGACTTTTCTAGAATCTAAATAATTTAAAAATATCCCTATATTAATAAAATCAAAGAAAAAATTTTTTATCGACTTTCGCTTTATAAAAATTCGATTTCTGACTCTTGTTTACACCTGCTTAGAACTTATCATTTTATACACTTATTTAAAATTTAATAATCAAAAAAGCACATCCTAATCTAGTTCAAAATAAAAATAATTTTCTATAAACCCATAATCAATATATTCCCATAAAAATCTACTTCACCCCAATAACAATTTCCACAAACAAAAACTACATCTTCAATCCTCCAGTTCAAAAACCCTTTTTTAACTATATTGAAATAAAAAATACATTATAAAAAATCCAACAAAAATGGGAAATAATGTGCAATATTTAAAAACTCATATAAATGACTGACTTAAATCAAGCAAAAATAGTCTTACTTGGAGATGCGAATTCTGGCAAGACCAGCATCGTACAAAGATACATCAATAAAAGTTACAATGATCATTCATCACCAACAATTGGTTCGACTTATCTAACAAAAATAGTTGATTTTGATAAAAAATCAATAAAATTATGTATTTGGGATACCGCTGGTCAAGAACGATACTATAGTTTAGCTCAAAATTATGCCCGTGAAGCTCAAGTTTGTGTACTTGTCTATGATATAACTTCAAAAGATAGTTTTTATAACCTTGATCGATGGTATAACAGTATAAAAGACTACCTTGCAGAAAATGCTATCATTGCTATAGTCGGGAATAAACATGATTTGATAAATAAAGAAGCAGTTCCAATTGAAGAAGTTAAAAATTTTGCCCAAATTATTGGGGCTTTATATATGAGAACATCAGCTAAGAGTGGCATTGGGATTGAAGATATGTTTATTGAGATATGCAGAGAATTTACAGGAAATCCGTCTATACGGAAAATGTCGACTTATAGGTTTACGAATTCGGTAAAGTTGGAACCTGTTAAAACTCAGGTAATTAAGAAGAAAAAGAGATGTTGTAAATAATTTTTTTAAGATGAATGTGGAAATCTTAGGGTGTTAGGGTGTTATGAAAATAGTTATTAGGTTTTGGAATATTGAATTAGAAAGGGGCTTTATTATGAATATAAGAGAATAGGAGTTTTTTTTTGGATTTTTATGTTGAAGTTTATGAAGGGTTTTTAAATCAGATGGGCTTATTTTTAATGATAAAAAAAGTAAGGTTTTTTTATGTGGAAGGAATTTGGGTACATAAATTTTTTTTTCCATATAAAATTCTATAATTCAACCAAACTCCCTCTAGAGCATTCATGTTTTCTTCGTAATTAAAATACAAAAAATCGCATTAAATATACCCATGCTGATTTATTCAATAATATGGTTAAGCTGCTGCACTCACGACTCGAACGCTTTGCCAAGCTTCGTAAGTTAGTCCCAGCAGCTCTAAACACTCATGGTTATGTTTATGTGAGCCATATGCCAGCAGGTCTTGAAGAGGACGGCCTTCGTAAATTTTTCAATCAATTTGGCAAAGTGACAAAAGTCAAAGTAGCTCGTAGCAAAAAGACTGGTGGCTCTAAAAGCTATAGCTTTGTCGAATTTGAAGAAAAATCAACAGCTAAAATTGCAGCTGAAACCATGCATGGTTTCCTTTTATTTGGTAAGCAGCTTGTTTGTAGGTATTTGGACGAAGTATTCAAATTCACAATGTTCCCCAACAAAAGACATGTTGAAAGTAAATATTCTCAGTTCAAAGAAAAATACAATCAAGAACAATCCACTGAGGCAACAAAAGACCGGGTGTTCCGCCTTCTTGACAAAGAGCACAAACTAAGGGAAAAAATTAGCCAATCAGGGGTTGTATATGATTTCCCAGGATACGTAAGGCTTATATAGGAAAGTTTAGTTAAATAAGTAGTATAATTATGTCCGTATTTTTGCGAAAAAGTTACTTTAGCGTAGAACCGATAAAAAAGTTGCAGAAAAAGAGAAAAAAAAAGAGGAAAAGACCTAAAAAGCCTATCGAAGCTGAGAATGTTATAGAAAAGCATATAGAAACCCTGCCAATACTTGAAGAGAAACCCGAAATCAAACAGGCAGTTGTCGTAAAAAGAGAAGAAAAAGTCCATCAGCTACCAATAGAAGAAGTCAAAAAAATGCCTGATTCTAGCACATACTATGACAACTTGCATATGTTTGGAACAGGCAATATCAAAGCGACTGAAAATACGATGGTCGGGAAAAAAGCTAAGCTTCAATATTTAGATGCATACAAAGGTATGCTTAATAATACAAAAAGAAGCGAAGGGGGAAATAGTAGTCCAATTATGAAATACTTAAAAAGAATTGATGAGAAAAAATTAGCCCCGATACCTATGGGCATGCTTAAACGTAAAGGGGATATTAACGATATAAACTTAAGCATGTATTCTATGGGTGATAGATATGCTGATGCTTTTTCAGAAGGTATGCAAAGCTTATCGCCGGTTAGGCTACATGTTAATGATAATAGGCTTACAGAAACTGGGGTGTCGAAAATACTTAAGAATTTGTCATTGTCTCATTTGTTAGAGCTGAATTTATCGAATAATATGGTGACTAGTGAAAATATTATGGAATTGTATGAGATTTTGAGTAATAGATCATGTATGCTGCAGATTCTTAAACTTGAAGGTGTAAATTTACGTGATTCAGGCTGTCAGACAATTTGCAAAGCTCTAAAACATAACAAATCTTTATTAGAACTAGACCTTGCTAAGAACAAAATTTCAGGAAATAAAACTTTGAGTAGTTATATAAGACAAACACCTAGTCTACAAAGATTTGATCTTCATTGGAATTCTATTAGAGGACAAGGTGCGTATTCTTTATGTATGGCTTTGAAAGAAAATACATCTTTAAAAGTTCTCGACATGTCTTTTAATAGTATTTCATCATTATCGAAATCTAATTCTATTAATGTTCTAGCTGATGCATTATCAGGACATAAATCTTTAGTTCATGTTGATATATCAAATAATGCATTTACAGCACAAGATAGTGAAATTATTGCAAAAGCTCTTGAGAATAATCATACAATATTAGGAATACATATGTCTGGAAACCATGCAACAGTAGATGAATTAGGATTTTTAACCCCGAAACCTGATGAAAGAGCTGCATCGGCAGTAGGACATAGAAGAATCATGGGTTTTAGTAGAGTTAATACCTTACTCTCCTGGCGAGCAGTAAGTAACTGTTGGATCTGTGAAAGGTGGAGTCCCATAACATTTCAATGGACAGGGGTAAAAGAAGATCCAGTGTATCTTCATCTAAGCTTTGAAAACTATGAAGGTGATCTTTTAGAGTCTCCAGATTACAAAATAACCCGTATGTGTCCTCCAGGTAAATTCTTTTATATTTTCACTATAAAAGGAGAAGTCAAACTTCTAGACAAAAACCAAGAATCTATCATACAAGTCAGTAAAGATTTCCTCATAAGCTCTGGTAATCGAAAAACCCTACAATTTTCATCAGTAAACGTTATATACAATAACATCCCTGGTCCAGATCTCTTAAGTATATCCCGTGACCCTGTTCCTTTACCAAGATTTCCTCATAAAAAATTCCTCCCAGCCAAAATCAAAAAAGAATGGAACATAAACGATTCAATTTTCAAAGACTATAGATTAGACAATGCTGAATTATTAGGAAAATGTTTCGAATACGATTGGGGTAAATGCAAAGTCCCAAAACTTATAAAAGATTTAGGAGAACTTGAAAGAACAAAACGTGTTTTAAGTGAAAATTACGCTTTATTAAAAGAAATTTATAAATATTATTCATCAATAAACCCTGCTGGTGAAATCTGGAGTATTGGGCAAATGGTATTTACTGATGTGTGTAATGAAAGTAAAATCCTTGATGCTAATTTTAGACTTTCTGATATAGACTTCCATATGAAAGCTGCACTTTATCAAGAAATTCGTAACCCAAGAAGTCCAGCGAATTCTCTTGTTAGATTTCAATTTATGGAAATATTAGTACGTATTGCCTTAGATAAGTATTTTAAAACAGGTATTTGTCCAACTCATTCCCAAGCTGTATCTGTACTTTTGAACTCGCATATCATCCCAAATCTTGGGCATTATTCTGCTAATAAATGGCGTTTTGAAAGATACTTTTTTAAAAGTGTTGAAAAAGTACTTAAAAAACATATGAATATATGGAAAGCTATTTATGCACAATATTCAATAAAAAAAGTTAAACCAGGGCAAAAAGGGTTTATGTGTCTTGAAGAGTTTAATGATATTATTATGAAAGCTGAAATACTTAATGATAATTTTACAGCTAGGGAGATTGGGATTGCTTTTAATCTTGCTATGATGACCCAGGTACAAGAACTTGATACGGATAGACAGTATCAGATGGCATTTATAGAGTTTTTGGAAGCGATTAGTAGGGTTGCGGATATGATTGGTGGGAATTCAAAACTTTTGGCGGATAATATTGATGAAATTGCACCTAAACTTGTTTGGGTACTTCCTTTGGCCATGCAAAGGGAATTGTCAAGAGCGAATTAAGGAAATGGAGAGAATGGGTTTTGAATTAGATTTAATTATTATGAAATAGAGAAGGGTAGTTAGGGTTTTTTGGAGGAGAAGGTTTTTTGTGGTTTTTGGATTTTTTGTGCTTTTGTAAAAAATTTTATGGATTTAGAATAGTTTTGATTGTGTAGATTATTATGGGAATATGTTATTTTCTATTAATGTGAGTTAAAAATTTTTTGAGATGTTTTAGTAGTTTATATAATGGGAGTTATGAATATGGATTTAAGATTGAGATTATTTTTGGGTTCCTATGAAATTATATTTGGTGCAAGTGTGTAGAATTTGTAGTAAAATATGCAGTTATAGGAATAATAATTATAATTAATTAACGTAAAGTTATTGTATATATGATACTTTTTAATATATTCCTGATATTATTATCATTTAAATACTAAAAACCACGTTAACTTACTACCCACATCATTAAATAATCTTAATTCCAATCTTAATCTAACTTCACCTCCTCTTAAAAACCCTCAAACCTAATCCTCTAAACAGCTCATTCTCTGAACCAAAAAAAAACCTCCTTATCAACCCAATCCTAATTTTCTACTCATCTAAACATAATCTTCCTTACTAAAAATCCAACTTGCCCTACCTTAAAAAGCTAAAAAAAAAATACAATATTTCGTAAAATAATAATACTTAATGGATCCAAAAGAAATCCTCAGAACTTTATCCAAAAGTGTCTCTAAGCCTATACGGACAAAGCTTTTGCAGAGTTGTTTTGAGAAATTTTCTGATAAGAACTGTAAAATAAAGAGACCTTTAGGTAATGAAGAATATGGTAGATTTGGCAAATCATCAACTCCAGCTTGTATATATTTTAATAGCAAGTCTAATATACAAAGAATTGAATTTAGTTCTTTAATATCATTAGTGCTAAGATATCAAGAAAGGAAGCTAAAAACTGACTCTGATATTTCAAAAAGCAAAAAGTCGACTCGGAAACTAGAAAACTGGGTAACAGAAGGTCCAGAAATAAACCTCGAAAAAGGGGACAGGAACTGGAATCAATTTGAAACTAATGAAAAACAGTATGGGGTTATAAGTACTTATAACGAAGAGTTTTACACCACAAAAAAAGTTCCAATAAACCAGCTATCAAAGGAACAAATTAAAAGAGCCAAAAAAATCGAGAAAGAGATAATAAACAAAGGGTTAAAAGATATAGACGAAGCTGAAGAAGATGAAGAAAAACTATTTGGTGCTGTTCTTGGTACAGGGCGATTTCTCACTGTACCAGAAGAAGATCTGGCACCTAAACGTGAGCGTGCAACAAGTATGGCAAGTTCAATAGAATTTTTCTCAAAAGACGAGTATAGAAAAACCCGCCAATATTTAATGAACCCTCATAAAAACAATAAAACCCAATCAGGTGCTAAAATAAATGCTTTAGATGCTTTAAACCTTAATATTGCCCAACCAATGGACGAAGAAGTAATCCTAAGTTTTATTCGTTTTAAACAAGAAAGGCAACCAAGTAAAGAAAATGTTTTAAAAGAATTCCGTGAGTTTTCCAAAACATTAGAAATCAAAACCAAACTTGAAGTTATAAATGAAGAACCTCTAATTCAGTACCCAAAAAGTATTTTGAACATTTTTATTAACACTTGGAAAGAGGTTAATAAAAAAGATGAAGTTCTGAATAATGGGTCTGATAAACTTCCAGACTAGGGTATGATCATATAAGAGCTTTTATAAAAAATAGTAATAGATTATAATCGTATATGGGTTTGTTTTTAATATACAAAAAGCATACAGTAATTTAAGATAGAAATAAAATGATACAGATATTAGGATGCCAAAACCAAGCTAGTGTAGATTCTCATGAGCTTTTTAATCAAAGGTCTTTAACAAGTGAGGTTAAAACACTGGAGTTGTTGAATTTCACATATGAGAAAATCAAATTTAAACTTGACTTACTCAATAAAGACGTCTTAAAACTACAGAAAAAACATAAAACAATAAAGGAAAAGCTTATTAACGAATTGATTACTGGGAATGTTGAAGAAAGAACAGAGAAAAATAAAGACTTGCAAGAACTTTTGCAAATTACAAACTGTCAGAAATACTCTGATGAGGTGATTAAAGCTTTAAGAGGTTTTACATATGAAAATATCTCAGAAAAAGTGTTATTAAAAGCTAAAGAACAGGATAATGTTGTGGAAAAAGACTTGGTTAGCGATTTTATCAAGATAAGCATTGAATGCAAAGTGAAATCTGAGTTTTTGACTGCAGTTAACGAAGAACTTTATATGATTTCTAATAGAATTGATAAACAAAAGTCTAAAATTTGTGACTTGGAACAACAAAGAAGCACTTTTTCAGGGGATTTTAAGGAAGAACCAAATAATGAAGGATTGTGGGATAGTATATTGAGATTTGCGGGAAAAAATGGAGAAGAGTCGGATAAGCTGGGGTTGAATTCAGATGAACTTTATGGACAGTTACAAGATGCGGGTGAGTCAAGTACTATAATTTTCGATGATAGTGAGGTTTGTTGCAACAGATGTTTTTGGGTGATTTAAATTGATAAGGAATATAAATAGAAATTTTTATATGGAAAATGTTTTCAAAGGTTGAGATTTTTAGATACAAATATAAATATATGGGGAAAAACTCAGATAAGGACAAAAAGATGCACCACAAAAAAAAAGACAGAAAACACAAGCGTGAAAGGTCGAAAAAAGAACATCTATTAAGGAAGTCACGAGAACAAGAACAAGAAAAATCCTTACAAGAAGAGCAGTCAAAGTATATAATTGATGATTCTTCATATCGAAAACTCATAAAAATACTACGAGATCTGCTTTCATATAACCCTGAAACTGAAGAAGCCATACTTGAAGTTTTTTCTTTATTAGACTCTTCACAAGAACTAGAAATCACTGATATAGAAGATGGGTTTATTCGCGAATCTTTAGAAAAAATATTTACTATCTTTACTAAGCAGTTAAATATAACAGAAGACAATGATGGTCGTTATGTGTATACAAAAAATTCTGGGAAAAGTCTTAAAGAACAAATATCATCTTATGTGCAAAAAGCTAAAACAGCACCTAATGTGGACCATGTATCTGAGTTATTAACAGGATGTTTAGAAAAAGATATGGAAATCAAGGTCAAACCTCAAGCCAAGCCTCTTCCAACAGTGACTGCAGCACAAGACAAAACTATAAGACAAGAAATTTCAGCACATGATTCTGAATTCAGACAGAAAACTTTAATGGAAATCCATATGGAAAAACATAAAAGTCATTTAAAAAACCAGGATTACAGCAAGTATATATACACAGGGAAAACTTTAGATAAAAGATTTGGTCAAGGGAAGTTCTTCAAGTAGTCTAACCTAATAGTTTTATATCAAAAAAAAATACTCGTAAATAAAAACTCAAACAATTTTTTACATTAAAAACTTTATAAACTGTATTAAAAACCTTATTTTATTATCCTATACATTTTTCATAATAAAATTATACCCCCAATATCTTATAAACAATGTCATTCTTAGATTGTTCATATAAAAATTGTTCAAATCCAATATTCGTATCGTGTTCATGTACTGAACCCCCAACATTATTATGTGAATCACATCAACACAAAATTACAAACCCTTGGCATCAACACACAATAGTTTCAAATTTATATACACAAGAAAATAATAAAAAGTTTCTAGAGACTCTTAAGATGAAATACAAAGAAATAAACGAAACAAAAGTTTTGATTGTAAAATCCTCATTAGAAATAATAGAAAAAATATCAAAAACAGTTAATAAAGAATTAGCGAGATTGTTACAATTACAGGAAAAAATTAGGAAAATTATTGAGGATATGAAAGAAAAGGATTGTTTTTATGATGTGGTTAGTAATAATGTGCTTAATGAAATGTATAGAGAATTTAGTAGGACGGGCCAATTACAGGGGTTGAGTTATTTTTCTGATACCCTTGAGCTTTTATCAAAGATTTCTGTATCGATAAAAAAATACTCATCATCTCCACCTTACTTTTTAATCCCTGGTCGTGTATCAAATTCTTTTATTGCCCTAAGTCCTAACCTAAAATCTTATTCTAGATACTATCTTCCTTCAGCTTTTCATATTGGAAGTTTTGGGGGTATATGCCCAATAAACAATTCTCAAATTTTTTACTATGCAGGATATCTTGGTAATGATTCAGAAACACAATTATATTCATCTAAAGCTTTGGTTTTTGATATCGATACTTTAAAAGTTATTAGTTCATATGAAGGTTCTCCAAAAGATAGTATTGGTTTTTGTTCTTATCATAATAATATTGTATACTCATTTGGTGGATATTCTAATGATGAAATAAGAACTGCAGAAAAAGTCAATCTCTCTTCTGGAATCTGGCAAAATTTGTCACTTCTGCCTAGTCCAAGTGAGTTTATAACTTTGGTTTTTAAAGAAAATGATATTTTTTTAGCAGGAAAAAATCTTCGAAATATTTATTTGTATAATATAAATGAAGATCATTATATGAAATTATCAGATATACAGCTTGGGGGGAGTAGAAAAATTATTTTTGAAGGACTTGGAGATGAGATTTTACTTATTGCGATAGGAAAACTTTGGACGGTTAGGAATAAAAAACTTATGTGGATATGTGAAGATGTAAGTTTAAAGATGAAAAAATGTTTTTGTTGTAGTTATGTGGTTAAGAAAGGAAAATATGCGTATTTTCTTATGTCGAGGTTTTATGAGATTGAAGGAGTGCAGAATTATAGGCTTATTGGAATTGCAAGATGTAATATGAAAGCGAAAAAAGTAGAATTTATAGAGATGACTAAGAGTGAAAAAATGTTTTATAAGGATTTGTTGAAAAGATAAAATTGGAGATTATGATTTTTTTATCGATAGGATAGTTTATTATTTTATGATTGGAAAATAATTTGCTAATTAGGTAACAAAAGGTGTTAAAATTTAGGTGGCTTGGATTTTTATATTAACTTTATACTAATGACTACCATAATATGGTTTATAAGTTTATAGTAAACTTTTTACTTTTTTTAATTTTATTTCAATACCTTCCTTTTTACCTATATTACCNCTTTTTTTAATTTTATTTCAATACCTTCCTTTTTACCTATATTACCTATTCAAAAATATTATCCCAATAAGAAACCAGCAATATTTATATCCTAAACTACTAAACTTATTCTTAATTCTCTAAAAACTCTCCTTTCAACACTTTTTCTTCATTTAATTTCTTGCCCTTCTTATACATAATCAAAGCTCCCACAACCACCATAACTCCAACAACACTAGCAAACGCTAAAACTGCTATTCCAACACTAATTTCACCTTTATTCATCGTTTCAGTCATAATATCTTTACTCATAACCCCAGTTGCATGAACCACATAAGTTTTCAATTCAAAAGGTCTAATCCCATCTGTCTCACTACTTTGAGGATAATCTACAACATTTTTCCAACTATTATTATAAGTCTTTAGTTCAAGATTACCCCCTTCATCAAAGTCTTTATATTCAGTTAACGGAAGTCCTCCAGCATTAATTTCATGATATTCATTTTTGAAATCAACTTTAATTTGATGATCACATTTGTTTAATACTCTAAATACATATGAGCCATTTCTTGATACTAGACTTGATAGATAAGCACAATCGAAATTGTTTAAGAAAATATAATTAGGTTGATATTCAGGTGTTGAGGTGTATTCTGCAGCTAAGGTGAAGTTTAAAGTGAGAGAATCATTTAAAGTGTTAAAGAATACTATTGGAGATGAGCGATGCTCAAGAAAACGTGACCAGATACTATTGTAGTTTAAGGAACTTAAACCAATCATCCAGTGATGTTCTACAGGGAAGATATCCCCTGAGTATCCGCCGACACCAAATCCATCATCGTAGCTTGGATGTCTATGTAAATTCAACTCAAACATATTCTCAAAAGGCATTCCAGCACCTAAAGCAAATGTAGGCATAATATACATAAACTCTTTATCCAAATCAACAACAAGTCCTCCAGTAATAGGATAATAGTTATGACCCGTCTTATTCACAGTATTAAAATCAAAATACCTTTTCTGTAAATTTGCTGTATTAAAAGTATAAAACCATCCAGTTCTATCATAAATCTGATGGAATCTATAAAAAATATCATCATTTCTCTCAGCATATACATAAAATGTCATAATGAAATTATCAGAAATTTTGTCAACAATAATCCTTTGTATAAAAGTATCTTTTCCATGACTAAAATAAGATTCAGCTACATCGACAATAGGTCCTGTATAATGATAAAACTCTTCTAATATGCATATAATCTCAGCAGGTTCCTAAATATTATATACAGTTTCTACAAAAGAATAATACCCACCCATATAAGTATTATATCTGACTATCCTCCCAGCAATAAAAAACTCATTGTTTTGGGTTTTTAAACTAGTCAATAGCCCATTATCTAAGCCTACAGTTATATATTGATTGCCTATTACTTGATCAGTGTTTTTTTGTGAAATTGTACTACAGTCTGAGCATTGATTAGCATATTCTGAAACAAATAAAGTTCTTATTTCTAAACCTTGTAATGTATAGACAAAATAAGCTTTATAATCGTTTAGATATGGGACTGTTTGAGAAGGTATTGTTTGATTTGTTGTATCGAAAATCCTCACAAATTCAGATGAAGCTTCAAAAGATAAAGTTTTTTGAACTGGCCAATTTAGAGGGTTTATGATAAAAAGGACTTTGTATGGAACCATTAGTTGGGAGTTTGAAGAAGATTGTTTTGTCATTATGCTGTTGATATCTAAACCTAGTTGATTTAGAAGCATTTGCTGGTCGTTTTCGAGTCTTTGGAGGTAATCATAGTATACAGGCTCTTTCATTGTTCCTGTTATAGCATCATGATGGGTGCACATGTCTAGTTCATAAGCCATTATTTTCTCATTACTCCATCCTGTTTTAACAATCTCAGCAACCCTTGCAAGTTTTTGAGTATCATACGTAACTTGCTTAATATGTGGCTTAGTAGAATAAAATCCAGTCCAAGGTTTCCACCAATAACTTGGTTGACCTCTAAATCCAGGCGAGACTAAAGGTAAAAGGTCTCCTCCAAAAACTTCAAAACTAGTCTCTGAAGCCAAAACTGCATCAAAGTAATCTGAAGCTGTGGCAATTTTTATATTCATATCAGTACTTTGTGCTGATACCCTCGCAAGTAAATCCATGAACTGGAATGTAAAGTTTCTATCAGTAAAATAAAAATCAGCGCCAATAAGCATAAGTTGATGATTAGTCTTGTATTTATAAGAAGTTTCATATACAAACTCTTCAATTGCTTGTATACTGCATAAAATTTACCAATTAAGTACCCCAGTTTCATTAGCAGGAAGTTCTCCATAACATTGTTTTTCCCAAGGTAGTTGGGTTAAAAACCCTGGCGAATAGTAATGATCATTAAGAACATGAGTGAAAACTCCTTTTTTAGATCCAAGTCCTTGAGGTTTCCAAATAAACTCCATATTCGACGAGTTCTGTAACTGTAACTACATGTTTTTTACCCTATAACTATCTTCAATTCTTGAAAAAACCAATACTTCCAAACCCATTTTATCAAACAAAGCTGCTGTCAAACTAGAATGCCCAAATGGATCTAAT
>MPUH01000803.1:0-34022 GCA_001970955.1 Stentor coeruleus | reverse complement strand
TTTATAACTTTTATTATTAATAAAGAAAAGAGTTAAATTAATGGTTGAAATTAGAAATTATTTTGGTGTAATTTTTAAGGAATTTAATTAAAAGCAACAATTATTAAAACCTTTATACTGACACCAAAACCTCAAATAATAACTACCTCAGCACAAAATGTTATCGTTTTCATTCATATCTAATACTGCAAATCTCTATTCTCCTTATTTAGCTCACTAATCTATTTGCATTCTTATTTCAAAAACCTCCAAGTCCTTTCTCTCCTCTCTTCAAACCTAAAATTAAGAACCTAACATTGATATTCTAACATGGACCTAAATTTTCTATTATCCAACTTCATATTATTCAAACAAGATAAATTCAAAAAGTAACTGAGCATGTCAAGATTCCCTAGGTCTGCATTCCGACAATAAATTCAAAAACCCTTCATTTCCCTTTTATCCCATCAGCTTTATCATTATACACAACAGTCCTAGTGATAATTTGTAAACCTAACTGAGGACTCTAAATTTGAAGATAAATTACAAAAACTGAAGAAAATATTAAAGATGATAGCGAGACACTGAACTTTATATTGAAAAACTCAAAACTAGCTCCAATAAAAAATCCTAAATATAATTTTACAAACCTTGATGAATTCTATTTAATCAAATAAAAACCTGATATTTGTTTCTATTCAACATTTATCTTTGCTTTCTCTTGTCAGAGTGTTAAAGAAATCCCCATCTTCTTCTGAGTTGTAACTATGGATGCTTGGTTCAAGTAGATTATAAAAAGCACAATCAGTATTATTAAAACCATACTTAAACCTACATCTTAAATATATCTTTAAAATTATTTTATTCAATATGATAATTATATCTAATATGCTTTGTTTATACAATTATCCTTTTTAAGGATTTTTAGTTTACAAAAATATGTTAAAGGTTCATTATTGGGTATATAATTATAAATAAAAGTGAGATTATTGTAAATTTCACCTGTCAGTGTAAATAGATAAAATTATATAAGTCAATGGAACGTTTAGCACTGGAAAAAGGTCTGAATGTCAAGTTCTTAAAAGGACAAAGGCGATCAATTAAACTACCCGATATAGAAAAAGAACCTATTTGCAGACTGAAAACTTTAAGCCCACCAGGTATAACTTCAGAAAGGCCTAGTCTCCTTGATCCATATTCAGCAAAAATCTTTAATTCCTTTAAAAAAAGATTATCCTTCCCAAAAACTACTGTAAAATCCCCACCCCTTCAATGCTGTAAGTCCCTAAGCCCTAAACTTCAAAAAAAGTGGCTTGATAATTTTATCATTACAGTAAAAAACTGGGAAACTGATAGCAGAGAACTTAAATCACTAGAAAAAGAAGGTTTTAAAATTCGTAGCTCGTTATCGAAAATCCTTAAAACTGTTGAGGATATTTCTAAAGATTCTAATAACTCTTAAAAATTAAGAATATTTAGTATCGATATTAAAAATACTTTTTTTATAGCAAGGTTTTAGTTTTATATAAAGAAAAGACTTGAAATAAATTTTATATAATTGTTGATGGGTATTTATAAAATGATTTTGATGATATTAAAGACTGTCCTTTTTTTGAAGCAAAAATTCACCATATTTTTGATTAGATTATTGATTGTTAAAGATAGATAAAATTTTAGGGTTTTTTATATATAATTAAGGTTAATTAGACTTGATTGAAATATAATTTTTAATAATATGTGGGTATATTAGGAAAATGCTCATTGGAGTTTTTAGAAATTTTATGTGTATAAAACATATGAATTATAATAAAAAGAAAGGATGAGATTTATATATTAAGTATTTTAGACAAATATAGGATAGTTTGGTAAAAAATATTAGGTAATATGGAAATAAGCTATTTTCATCAAAAATCAGTAAATAAATAGCTTATAAGTGCATATAATAAACTTTTGAACTTGGCTAATAATTCACATTAGGTATCTCAGATCAACAAAAATTAAAAAATTCACAAATCTCAGCAACTAAAACTTATATAAAAACAAATTATTAACTAACAGCATTTTCTTTATTACTTTTTGATATAAAGTCTCGTAAATAATCATCATAAAATGTGTCAAGATGAAAAGTCAGCTGGTTAACCAAACGAATATCATTAACCCGAGCTAATACTCTAAGATACTCAATAAGCTTATAAAGCTCACGGTCTTCAAAGTTGTTATACCAAGAAATAATCGGAATACCATTTGCGATCTGAAAAGCAAAACTATAAGCAGCATTGTCTACAATAATCAAATCCTTCAGAAACCTATCAACAAAAATCCTCAAATCTTTGACATAAGTCCCATCAATTTGTATACAATTTTCTCTATAAAATCGATGATGAACCCATTGTTTTTCAGGGTCTAAAAAGTCAATAACTTTATCAGCATAGCATTTATGGGATGCTGTAAAAATAATCACTTCAAATTCTTTACTTGCTGCAGCAAGTAATTCTCTAGCATAAGGTCGTATGTTTAGTCCGATCTTATTAAAAGTTCCAGCTGGGAATTCGATTTCTAATTCGTATTGGGAGATTTCATTATTATTTACACAATGAACTAATGTTTCATCTAAGTCAAAAATAACAGTTTTTCTTTTATCGTGATTTTTATTACGAAATAATCTTATGTGTTTGGAGATAAGTTCTTCAATTGATGGCTCACGTAGAGATTTTGCGATTTTTATGGCTTGGAAAGTACTATGAAGATGCTGTTTTTGCTGATCTCTGGTTTTGGATTTTGGATGCTTTGGGGGTTTAGATTTGTTTATTATTGATTCGATGTTTTTTGAAGTGTTTTCTCTTGTTGTCAGTTGAGAAAATGTTTTTTGAGAGGATGCTTTTTTGGGTGTCAGGGCAAATTTTGTGCTGTGGCTGTGGGTTGCAAAGATATAGTTTGAAGGTGATTTTATTTTGCTCTGACTATCTTTCAGAGTTTTATTAGCAGTTTGCAAGCTTTGCATTGGTGTCACAGGTGCTGTAGAAGGGTATCTTGGAGCTATAAATTTTTTTTTACTATTAACAATCGCGACAGGCGAGTTGATATTTGGGGGTTTTTTCACAGGAGAATCTGAAACATTAATGCACAAGTCTCTAAGTGGCTTTGACTGAACTTTTTTGGAATTAGATTTGCTTAAGCTGAGTGTATCTGAGTTAAACATTTATTTAACCGAATTGATTTTCAAATTTTAAACTATGAAATTGTCAATATCAAAATATCGAAATTCATTCTCATGAATATAAGACAAGTAAATATCATCGATTTTCACTTAATAAAATATACTATCTTATGATCTTTTTTAGAATAAAATCAGTAAAGTGCATTAAGTTCATAATAATCAATAACCATAAAAAATATCCCTACAATAAAAACCTAAATTCTATTTTAACCCCAAGACAACACAATTTATATAATCACATCAAAATCATCATCTTATCCTATTAAATTAATCAAAAAAGTTATAAAAACTCAATCCTATCATAAAAANAAATTAATCAAAAAAGTTATAAAAACTCAATCCTATCATAAAAAAAACTCAGCATCAACCTAATTACCTTAACTACTTCTTCTAGGCTCCACCAAAAACTTTGAATACGCAGCAAGTCTTTCAATTCCCCTAACCTCTTCTTCAAGTAAAGGATTAATAACAATATGAAAATCCTCAAACATATCTTTAATCTGACCAATATACTTAAATTGCATTTTCTCTCTAGCTTTACACATCCTACACTGATCCTCAGGGAACAAAACCTGATTAATAACAATATGTTCAATATTTATATTAAACTTCATAAGTTCAGTAACTAAACGATCAGTTTCATACATAGACAAAAATTCAGGTATACAAACAGCAATAAAAGTTGTGAGTTTTGGGTCTTGAAATTGTCTATTAATTTCTTCAATAAGCATTTTCATCTGTTCAATTTTACTAAAAACATTCCCAAGGATTTGATCAGCATCAGGTCGACCGAGCATACCTGAAATTTGGCTTATGGCAGTGCCAAGGTTTTGTTTAAGTGAGACAATTTTACTTAAACCTCTATCAAGAAGTGATGGGAAATTTAATAAACGTAAAGTATGCCCAGTTGGAGCTGTATCAAAGATGACTAAGGAAAAAGGCATAGATTGAACATTTTTGATCATTTCAGAAAAACTTACAGCTTCATCAATACCTGGTATTGAGTTTACTATATCTCCTATAAGACTTTTTGCGTTTTCATCTGGAGATACTCCGAAGACTTCTGGAAATTCTAGATTGTCAGTATTTAGATTTGGCTTGATTTCCATACCGAATAAATTTGATATGCCTTGGATTTGTGTTGGAGATGAACCGAGCTTCTGGTCAAAAGCGTCACTTAGGTTATGGGCTGGGTCTGTTGAAATTATTAGAACGGATTCACGGTGTCTTGAAAGAAGTATTCCTAATGATGCGGCTGTGGTAGTTTTACCTACTCCTCCTTTGCCACCGACGAAGATCCAACGTAAAGATCTCTCTTCGATTATCCCTTGTAAAGTTGGAGCGAGTTCCATATTGGATTATAAGGGAATTTGGGTTGGAAGATGATTTGTGGAGTTTTGTTGTTGTAGGAAGGTTTTATGTGTTGGTTGGGGATTTTTGTGGGTTTTGATGATTGATTTTGGTGGGTGATGAGGATTTAGGATTTTTTTGAGGAATTTGAAAAAAGGAGAAGAGTGGGGTTTTAGAGGAGTAATGGGAATTTAGAAGTGAGTTTATGGATTTTGGCTTTTTAATCAGATTTTTATGGTAGGTTTTAGGAGTATGGGGTATATTAAATAAGAAATGGTTTTGATTGTGTTTATTATGATTGTATTTTAAGTTTACTTGTTTAATGTTTGTAATTATTTATGTGATTTTTGAATAAAATTTAGGATTTTTTTATTGGTTGAAGTGTAAGATATTAATCTTAAAGCAATGGGTATTTTATATAATTGCTTATTTTGCTAATTTCTTATTTATAAAAACTGTATTTAATTGATTATTAATTAAGATTACGAATCTATTTTTTTAGGATTTTCGAAAATATAGTTTTTCAACCTAAAAACTCCATTTCACGATATTATATATTTTATTTGGATTTAACTATAAGATGGATATTCTTTGGCCTTAATCCATATTTTTTGTTTGCTATAATTCTGTAAAATTTATAATATGTATTTTTAATAGCATCAGCCTATTACATCAAACATAAAAAACCAAATCATATTCCCACTCAAATTCACCAAATTCTGCAAACAAGAAACAAAAACCTAATTTTTCATCATCACTTAACACCCTAACACCTTTTCTAAAATCAAAAAAAAATCCTATAACCAACCATAATCCCCACTTCCCACATTAAAACCTTCCTAAATCTTCCAAAACCTCTTTTCTCTATCAAAAAAAAACCTAAACCGCCAAAAAAAAATTCATAACTTTTATTCCTATCTAAACACAATTTAAACATTTTTTTTTCTACAAAGCCAAACTCATTATCTTCTAATATTAACCCAATATATTCCTCATACATAACTAAATTGTTTATTTTAATATCCTTACAATCATCAAAGAAAATCCTAATTTAATTCAATTTTCTGTCAGACCTTTTTTTTTTCTCAGACCTTTTTTCCTAATTTTTTAAAGGCTAAAACACTTTAGAGAGAAATTATTAGGTATTTAAATGCAAGAGGATAATAGTGATTAATAGTATTTGTTTGAAGAAATTTAGGTTTAATTTGTGGTTCTGTTAATGAGAATTTTAATGTTGGTTATATATATTAAATCAGAAATATAATAAAATATGCAGAAAAAAACTAAGAGGGGTAGGAAGATAGAGTAAAGTTGATGAAGACTTGAATTGAGACTAGAAATTAATTAGGGATCGAAAAGCCTGGGACTGACGGAAAACTAGACCTTATATATTTTTTTGTCTAGTGAAAATAGGAAGGAAAATTTTTTGGGCTTTGAGGCTTGGAATTGCAGGATTTTCAAGCTTTCAAGTTGCTAAGAATAACAATTCTATTCAAATGGGCGAGTTTTATAATAAACAAGCGAAACTAAAGAAAATGTGTAGGATTTTTTAAACCACTAAAGCTCTTTTACTATCAACAGGTTAATTTCTACAGTAAAAACATTCGTCAATAATCCTCCTAAGCCTTTCTCCACATAAAACTCAAGATAAAATTCCTATCAAAACCACAAAAACCTTATCCTCAACAAAAACTACCCTAAAAGCCCTATAAATTTATATAGTCATTTTGCCATTTTTCTTCTATAACCTTTATTTCATCCTACATATTCTTTCACACTCATCTAAATCTAGTGTTTTTTTCACATAATCCTTTAAAAAACTAAGTATTTTATCATATGAAATCATGCAAAAGAAACTTTTAAGCCTAAAGCTAATTAAAAGTTTAAAGCAAACATAAACTTGGCTTATAATAAATGGCGTCTAGATTCAATTGGACACAACTTAAGCAGTGGGAACAAGCTGCCTTAAGAGCTAGAGTGCCACAAGATGTGGCTGGGCTCATTCCAAGAAGTCAAATTTCTAATTACACCTGGTATCGCAGAGCTTCAGAAAGTGAGAGAAATGGAGAAAAGACTTTATGTGGGAACTTGTGGATGATACGTGTAGGTTTCCTCGTTTACGTGACTTGCATCCTATACCAACAGTGGCGTGTCGTAACTTTCGGATGGTCCGAATACCAGGAGCATCACTGTTATCACTTTGACAATATCGTATACGACAAGCTCTCAGCAAGAACTATTCCATACCACTCACCAGCCAACTGGCCTTAAGCTTCTTTTAATAGTTAAGCTAAAATTTCCTATCCAAATATTTTCTTATACATAAAGGGTACATGTTAAATTTTTCTTTCCACGCCTTTTCATATAAAATCCAACAATCTTCAAGCCCGACTACTTATTTGATAACCTTTTATCATATATTTAAAACTTATAAGTATTATAATCTTAACATAAAAAATATCATTTCTAGCTAATAATGTTTTTATATAGTAAAGGGTAAATTATGATAAAAGATATAAATAAGAAGTTGTTAATGATTAATGAGGAGCTCAATATATCAGACATATTAATAATCTCCATAAAATTCAAAGGCTATTGTAAGTCAGATAAAAATAAATGGCTTTAAGTAATAAATATGGTCTCTAGATTCACGTGGACCCAGTTGAAGAACTTTGAATTAGCAGCACTTAAGTCAAGAGTGCCAGAAAATGTTCCAGGCCTTATCCCCAGAGCGATTGCATCCAATGCGAAATGGATAAGAAGAGGTACTACCTATGAAAGAAATGGTGAGACTAGCGTATGTGGCAATCTCTGGATGATTAGAACTTCTTTCTTTGTTTTTGTTACAT
Organism: Stentor coeruleus; assembly: GCA_001970955.1. Lineage (NCBI taxonomy): Eukaryota > Ciliophora > Heterotrichea > Heterotrichida > Stentoridae > Stentor > Stentor coeruleus. Next base: position 26,627 of record MPUH01000803.1, on the reverse strand, counting down.
GCTGCCTTTATCAACAGTGGAGGATCATAACCTTTGGTTGGACTGAGTATCAAGAGCATCACAGCTACAACTTTGATAACCTTATCTACGACAAGCAATCAACTAGATGTATACCTTATCATTCTCCTGAAGCATGGCCTTAAATAATTTAGTTTTTATCTAAAAAAACTTTATGTTTATATGATTATCATAAAGAATCAAGCTCTTTGATGTAGATTTTGTCCTAGGGTTTTGTTAGGAAATTATTTTTTTTGGTTAGGAAATTTTTTAAAAGGAAGCAGGATGATGGAAAGATGATGATGAGTTTGAGGGAAAATTAAAGTGAAAGTGTATGATTTGAAGGAAATTATGGTATATGACTGGCTTGGACTTGAAGGTTATGAAGGCATGAGAAAAAGGGCATGAAAAATGGGAATTCAGTTGAAAAAAACTCACTGTGGAAAGGTTTTGGGTGAGTTTGTAACTTGGTTTGGATTTTTTGATATGTTTTTTTTGAGGATTAGGTTTTGAAGTGGATTTTGGCTTGCTGTTGGGGAAGATTTTTTGGAGGGTTTTTGTGTAAGGAAAGCGATGCTGGGGAAAAAAACAAAATTTGGTTTAGGCGGCGATTTTTTATGAAATATTAACACATTTATTATGATTTTTATGAGTAAGTTGGGTTAAAGTTTTTATGTTTTATATGATTTGATATAAAAGCTTAGTTGTTTATCTAAATTTTTTTTAAAGATTATCGTTCATGATAAATTAGTTATTATAATGGAACATTTTGCCTATAGTTATTTTCAAATATGCTTATAAAAACATTTATGATACTTCGCATTTAATACTTTAAGCATTAAAAAATATACATAATATCCCTTAATAAAAATCCTAATAAAATTCCCACAATCATCACACAATTTCTATAAATTCCTCTTAATAATCTAACCAAATCTTAACCCAAAACTTCCATTAACCTAAAAACCCTCTTATCAAAGCAAATAAACCGACTTTATTTCTCATCACTTTATCGTTAATATTTAAAAATGTGGAAATGCGCATATGAAGTTCGAGTAATCCGATTTGAAGGTATCGAAACATTCAGTAACTGCGAGATTTTACTTAACGACAACAAAATAGATACACTTTTTCCAATCTTATCTGATAAAAGCTTTATAATAAACTCAAATGGTAAGTATCAAATCCTATTATCTCAAGGCAAAGAAAAATATTCTGTAAGTTTTTCAATTAATTTATTTGATGATGATGGGATGGTCTGGCTTCCAATGTTTTACAAATCTTATGATTATCTTTTAGAACAACCTGAAGAAGTTTATGAGCCAAGGGTGTTACTTTTAGTATATAAACGACAAATAGAAGAGATTTATAGCACGATTGTTACTGAAGAAAGTGGAATGGATCAAGATTTAATGCCTGAGATTAAACTGAACTATGAGGAAAATACTATGATTATTTATGAAGATAAGGATGAACCAAGTTTTAATGAATCTTGTAAATTTGACTGTAGTGATATTGATGAAAATGTAGAGACTACAAAAGGACCAATTGAAACTGAATTTTATACAGAGATTAATGATACAACTCAGGACAAGGATGTTGGGAGTGTGTCTCAAGATTATACAAATCAATATAGAAATATGGATTCATATCAGCTATTAGAATTCTCGATATCATTCCAAGAAAGTTTATCTAAGCAAAAACACTATACAGACAAGATTCTTGAAGAAGTTGAAGAAAAAAACAAAGAACTTAGTATTGCTTTATCACAAATACTAAGCCTAAAAACCCAATTGACAAAATTTGAGATCGAAAACTCATATTTAAAAAGTTTAAACAACGGGCTTATCGGTAGACAAATTTCAGAGATCTTAGAAGAACTTGAAACATACAAGAAAAAGCTTGAAATTTTAGAAGAGAAAAGGTCAGAAAGTTGTATTTCAGTAATAAAAGAAAACCCTGAAGAAGAAATTGATAGAGTTTTACGAGCAGAATGCGAGAAAATGAATATACCAATATTAAACAAAGAGCCTGAAGAAGTTTATACAATCAATGGAAAAAAGTTTAATATTCTTTTACGTAATGGGAAAATACAATGTAGAGTTGGGAATGTATATAAAGATTTTAAAACTTGTATAGAAGATACAAACTCAGAAAATAAACATATAGTTAATAGCAACTATTCCAAATCGCCATTAAGGAAAAATCTTGCTGAATTAAACTCGTCAATAGAAGCACCGAGGATTATATCGAAACTAGGAGAAAACATATTGACAGCTAAGCCAAGACAAATTAAAAGGCCATCGNAAAATCTTGCTGAATTAAACTCGTCAATAGAAGCACCGAGGATTATATCGAAACTAGGAGAAAATATATTGACAGCTAAGCCAAGACAAATTAAAAGGCCATCTCAAAGCTTGAAAAGACAAGCTAAACCTCTTAAAAAGCATTTGTAAATAATATTGTTAGATTATACTACATTTTGGTATTTAGTTTTTGAGTTTTTCTGTTATTGCCTTGTTGTTTTTAATCAGAATTATAAGGTTATATGCTACTCTTATTAGCGATTTTTTCTGTTTTTAATATAAAATTATATTAAGATATTTATATTTTTTGGCTTTAGGCTTTTGATTGGCTGTTGAAATTTGAGTTCGGTTGTTAGAATTTTATATCATTCTATATGAAGTTATATATAAGAAAATCTCTTATAAATTTTATTATATATATTTAAACTGATTATAGTAACATTATCTTTATACAATTACTTATGATTAAACAAAAAAAAGCAATCCTAAAGCAAATAGCACATGAAAAAATCCAATAATTCCATATAAAAAATAATTTTCTTCATTTTCCCTAATAAATATTNCTATCTTTATACAATTACTTATGATTAAACAAAAAAAAGCAATCCTAAAGCAAATAACACATGAAAAAATCCAATAATTCCATATAAAAAATAATTTTCTTCATTTTCCCTAATAAATATTTTAATCCTACCCAAAAAAACTTTTTACCCTATCACAACCCTTCTTCTCCTCAACATTTAAAAGTATTTTATTATATAACTCACTTTCTAATTAAATAACGACTCAATAAACTTCTCAGCCTTATGCCTCTGATGGGGTTTTTTAGCCAAAACCAAATAATCCTCTAAAGCCATCAAAGCTTCAGCCTTACACCCATTAGCTTTAACAGCAATTTCAGCAATAGCCATCAAAATATCAGGCCCAGTATAAACACTAAAACTAGCGATCTTATTTTTCAAAGTCTTCAAAAACTCAGTTTCACTATAATTCCTCCTAGGACTTAAACAATTTTTATCATAAACAAAGTTTTCTTTAACCTCGCATCCACTATTATCCAAAGTTTCTATAATAATAAAATTCTTACTATCATATTTTTTCTCTCTAATACAATCCAAAACATAAGCCCTGTTTTTATAGTAATTATTAAACGTATTTTCAGTATTTTTTCCTATTACAGGTAAGGATTTTAGGTTTTCTGAATTCAAAATATTCCGACAATAATTCATTTCAGTATCGTAATGAGGGTAGAATTTGATAAGCGACCTTAAAATCCCCATAGATTTATCATAAAGTTTATGTGTGCCAAGGAAATTCGCATATTTTATACAGGCTCTAACGAATTCATGGGTTGGGATTTGAGGAATACTTAAACCTTCTAATGATTCAATAAGAAGGTCATTTGCTTCTTCAAAAGGATAAGTGGAGATTAGGTCTAGAATGCATAGGAAAGAGTCATAGTTTTGGAGTTTTTTAAGCATTTCAAGAGCTGATGGCTTGTTACCTGATTTTATTAGGATAGAAATTTGTGTGAGTTTTAATGCGTTAACCATAAGGGATGATTCTTTTTGGTAGACTTCATAAAGGACTTCGCAGTCGAGGTTTTCTTTGATGTTTTCGATTTCTTTGAGTGTTTTGTTGATTTTCTCAAGCTTCTCACGGATTTTCAGATGGAGTTTTAGTTCTTTTATTGGCAACATGCTTGCAAGTTTTTCGAAATACTTTTTTGCTTTTAGGATACGGCCTGTTAGGTAACATGCTTTGCCTAGCCAAAAATACAGTTTTGGATAGTCCTTTACTAATCTTGAAACTTCTTTTAAAGCTCCAAGTCCAGTACCAAGAAACTTCTTAACATCAGATTTCACACAAAGTTTCCCGAACTGATAAAGAAACCTGATATTTTTGCAATTATCCAAATACTTCTCCTGTAATACTTCAAGCGCATTGAAAAACCTATTAAGCTTAAACAAGGATTTCGAATACAAAATAAGTATCAAAACTGAGAAATTCGAGTATTTTTCATCAGTGATTCTAAGAAATGCTTCAGCAACAGTGTCATAAGATTTCAAATAATCCTTATGACAATAATAATGATCCCATAATACAATATAAGCTTCAGGTTGTCTTGGGTATTTTTCAATAAGTTCATGTAATATATCTCTACCAAGTGCTTTCCCACAACGAGTATTATAAATACCCCATGACAAGTACCCATAATATTTTTCTATTTCCATGATTTTAGATGCATAATATTGCCATGGTTCAAGATATTTCCCTACAGTTAACATATTAGTAAAAGACATTTCCATAAGAATCCATAAAGTCTCTAAAGAACTTGGGAGTTTAATCAAAGATGTAAAAAGAGGAAAAAATCGGTCTTTGTTTCTGACTAATTTTCTACTTCCACAACAAGAGCGCAAAGATAGTTGTATATATTTCGGGTTTCTTGTGTATAGTAAAATTTTCCAGATTTCGTATTTGTTTGAGATTTCTAAGTTGCTTGCTTGAGTCAAACTTCTAAGTGCCTCTGGAATTAAACCTAAATATGCTTGTTGCCTGGCAAGTTCAAAAAGACTTGAGCAGGATTCTGAGCTTTTGAGTTCTAAGGCCACTTTTGGGGGAAATTTTATGAGCTTTTTGAGGATAGAGGGTCTGTATAAAAATAAAGGGTCTAAAACATTTAAGCAATCCTTTGGGTTGTCTGATATTGAAAAAGAACTAGTAAAATGGTTGGGATTACTTATAAATTGTTCATGCATGGCTTCTTCAAAACTACATACTTCGGTTTTCTCAGTTTCAGAAGCTTTGTATTTTGAGTATAAACAAGTGTTTTTCTTTGAGACTTGGATGTTATCGTAGAGCTTTCCTAGAAAATCTTCGTCTTTTCCTGGTTCCATTTAATATTTTCTTTTTTCATGATGAAAGTAGAAGGGGTTAAAATGCTTCTCTAGTTTTTTATGAGTTTGGGAAGACTTAAAGAAAATATTGAGTTTATTGTTGGGTGTATTAAAAGATATGCTTTAGGAAGGGTTTTTTTAGAGGGAAATGCTAATGAGATTTTATATTTTGAATGTTGTGAGATTAAAAGCTGAGTATAAATATGTATATTTTAAACTACTCCTTTCAATATATCATCAATAAACTAACTCATTTTCCTAACATCCTCAAAGAGAAATACAATTTTCCAAGCCCCTATTCACAAAACTACCTAATCCTATAGGAAAAATGGAAAAAATAGTTATTAACCTCATACAACCAATAAATACATTCAAAACTGTTGAAGGAAACTCAGAAATTTTGACCAATGCTTTCGATCATACTAGAAATAAAGTTTATAAAGAACTTATAAAAATTAATGAGAATTGAAACCAATCTTGAACAACTGTTAAAAACTGCAAAAAATATTTTATAAAAAACTAATGAAATAATCAAAATATGTTGATATTTAAAAGATAAGGGTAAATAATTTTGATATCATATACTATAATGACGATGATGATAAGTTTAGAAAAGAATTATAAAGTTTATAAAAGGCAAAATTATAAGGCTAGTTTATTTATACAAAGGTTATAATATTTTAATTGAATCGAGTTTTTCTAGTAGTTCTTCAGACCAGTTTTCAAAACCCTTACGCCGAGAGGTTGATAGATCTATCGATAATGCTTCATCTTTAGTATTTTTCAGTTCACCAAACATCATAGTGTCCATAAACCAATAAGGGAAAATATCACATGGTAATCTTCTACACCTTTTTAGTTCGTTTTTCCTATATATAATATACATATAGTCTTCATAATAATCTATATCCCCACCTCTTATATCTTCAATTAGTCTACTTCTAGAATTGTTTCCAGGCCGGGTATTTAGCCTGGTAATCCTAACAGGCCGGTTTTGAACTGAGTTTTTATGTGAAATATGAACGAAACTTGAGTTGCCAGAACTAGTTGGACTTGGTGTTGCTGTACTGTAGTAGTTGATATTTTTTATTCTTGGTAAATTGCATTTTGTTTCTGACCTTTTCCCATGTCTCGGGCTATTTACTTGCATTTTTACAATTATTATTTAGGATTTACTTCAAATTATTTATTTTATTAGTTTTGCTGGATGCTGGCTATGGTAAATGTTGTTTGCTGAAATTGCCGATTTTTATTGGATTGAAAATTTTGTGAGAATTTTTGATGTGGAAATAATTAGGAAGATGATTTTTAGGGATGGTTTTTTTATTGGATATTAAGATTTATTTAGAAGGAAATGCATTTTTGATTGTAGATAACTTGCGTAAGATTATCAGGTGAAAAATGGGGTAATTTTTTTTGATCTGTGTTTTAAAGGTTGGTATAGTTTTGTGTATAGGTTTTTAAATATGGTATGGGTTAGAGATAATGCTTTTTAGGACTGTATTGCTTTGTTGGATATAAGAACTGTGCTATTAAAATATATAATAGGATGCCTAATGGTTGAGGGTATAATAATGATAGATAAAAATAAGGGCAGTTATGATGAATAGATAAATGCTAAGATAAAAGCAAAAAATTATATTTAATAAAAACTCAAATCCACATTTTCTCAAATTGGTCTATACTTGATTAGTAATAAAATCAAGTAATTATATTCTCCATTTTTAGCATATAACAAATTACCTGCATTGCATATCTTTGAAATCTCTATTGCACTCTACCTTTTTATACATTTCTAACAATCCATCATCAATTTTTTACTCTAAAAAAGCTTCTTTCTCACTATCCTTAAAAGCATTATTAAATACATTTTCCAACTAAATCTCATTCTTTATATATCCTTATATTAAAAACCTATAAATTCCTTCTAATCTCATCATCATCTTTATAAATCATTTTTTTTTTCATTTTAAAGTAACTAACCTCCTTTTAACCCTAAGCACTTAATATCCCTTTAAAATCATTCATTTTTATATTAAAATACATATCAAAACTTAAATCTTCTCATGCTTTTATGCTGGCTTAACAATTGAACTTTATTATTTGGAAGTGGGTCAATATTAGGTATAAATTTCTTCAACGGAACTGGGGCATACTTTTTCAAATCCTTTTGCGATGAAGCCCTTTGCTTTTTAATCTTTTGTTCTTGTTTCAAATTACTTTCAGCTTTATAATAAGGTACATATTTCTGCTCAAACGATCCTTGAACCTCATTTTCACTAATTAATATAAACATCGGTTTCTGAGATTCAGCAATTTGAGGTTTTTTTCTCAATTTTAAATGCGAAGTTGTTATTGTTGCGTTTAAACTTTCTGCCCTTTCGATATCTTCAGAATTTTGAAGAAAACTATTTGTTATATCAAGCCAAGATTGATGCCAACCTCTAGTTTTCCCTCTTCCATAACATATATCTTTTAACCTGTTTTATAATTACTTGTATTTTATTTGCCTTTCTACACTTGGACGAAGCTGAGATTTTAGTGTTGGGTCTAAAAAAGATGCTGTGATTGTTAATCTTTTACGTCTTCTTACAAATTTTCCAGTTTTCTTTTCCATTTATTTTGTAAGAGTTATAAGTTTAATAAGATATTTTAGATTTTTGGAACAGAAGGGTTTTGTATGTGAAGATAATCATGAGAGGGATTTTTGAAGTTTTTATGTTGATGATGTTGAGTATTTATATAGAATAAGGTTTGGATGATAGGGTTAGGATGTTGGTTTAAATGATATTTATGAATTATACTGGGGAAATCCTATGATTAGATATAAGATGAAATAATATTGGGGGTTTTTTAATATAAGTGTGAAAGTTAGTTGTATAATACTAGCATAAGAATATTAACAACTTTTTCTAGTTATTATAAAATTAGCTTATCTTGAAACTAAAAGCCACATCTTACAATAAAAAAAACATATTATTCCACACAATCTTAAAAAATACCTAAATAAAAATCGATTCTTTACTTAATCTCCTGATTTCCTACTACGCACTTATCTTTAATCTTCATCCAACAAAAAACACATAAATATTCATCAAATCGCACATAATCAAAGCTAAACTAATATTTTAAATCCATAAAATATCCTCTTAATTCTCTTACCTTAAATAAATCATCATCATATCTTAAAAACTTAAAACTTATCATCCAAACCCTAAAATATCATCCAAACCAAAATTTTAAGTCCTTTTATCATAATCTTAAGACCATCATCACATCAAACAAGAAATTCTAAAAATTTCAGTCTATTATGTTTCCAACCTATACTAAAATTCATCAAAAATTATAATCATCAATCCAAAAGCTTATAAGAACCTTTGTCGCTACGAAAAGGAAACAACAGTCCTTTGTAAAAAGCGAAAAACAGTAAAAGTTATGCGGATATTTATACAGGTGGGAAATTTTAAGAGAAAGAAAAGATAAAATGTTTCAGACAAATGCCTCATATAATCAATGATCATACTCGTCATCGCTCATCATGTGAATTTTAGATATCAGATTGCAGTTAAATCATCAATGACAGTCCGCCCGTTTTTATCCTCATAAAAGAAATATTATAACCATGGAAAATGGAAGCTCAGATTAGCTAATAAAGGGTATTTTGGATAATATGAATATGAAATATGGATGTTTTTTGTATGGGAATAAGATAAGAATAGGGTTATTAGATTTAAGGGAAAGGTTGTAGTTTTTATGTGGTTTGCTTTTGGATGATTATGATGATTGATAAAAATATTGGAATTTGGTTTAAGAGATAAAGGGTGGTTAGGGAATTAGTTGATTTATATTGAAAATAACTTTGGGGTGGTTGGATTTTATAGTGTGATAGGAAGTGATGATTTTGTGTAATGAGAAAGGGTTTGATAGATTTTATGTAAGAAAAATACTAAGGTCTTACAAGAAAAAAAAATATTATAAGTTTTGTGATAAGGATAATAATTCTAAGATGTCCTAAAGGGATAATTTTTTGTATGAGATAAGATTTAATAGTATTTTTCATATAATAAACTTTACTGATAATTTTTTTTTTCGCTATGAAATCAGTTTAAAAGCACTAAGCTTATAAGGCAGCACATTTTTGATTGTAAAATCACTTTTAAATTATACTTTTATAGAAAAATTTAACTATTTTTCGCCATTAACCCTGTCAAAAATCTATTTGATTAAATCTTATATAAACCTTCATCTGATTTATACTATCAATATACTTAATCAGCTTTAAAAAGCTATAAATGGCAGCCATAGTCACTGGAATCGACAACATAGCTTTCTTTTCTGAAGAAAAAATCACAAACAAAACCCAACTATTCGAAAATATCGACGAGTCCAGAGAACAAAAGCCTGGATTACTCAAATCCTCACTATCCAAAATAGCCGCTTTTATCACCCCTTTAAGTATAATCCAAAGCGCCGCCAACAAGACCTCAAGATTCAGGAATTTTGTCCTGTTCTCTTTCCTTGCAGCTTTTTTCTTTATTTTCGCCATAACATCATTGCCTATGGTTTTGATCTTTCCAGAAAAATTTGCAATGTTTTTCAGTATTGCTTCCCTTATAATGCACATAGCTTTAAGCTATTTAAAACCAAGCTTTGAAGAATATATGAAAGCTCTTGTATCAAATAATGACTATTCAACAGTATCTACAGTTTATCTTGTGTCATTGTTTTTTACTTTATATGCATCAGTTTATTTAGGAAATTATATTGTTGTAATAGCGGCATGTGGACTACAAATGTTTTCTATTGGTTGGTTTCTTGTTACTATGTTTCCAAGAGGAAGTCAGGGTCTTTTGACAGTTTTTAGATACTCTTTAAAGCTTTGTCCTTGCGGAAAAGATCTGATGCCAATTTAGTTAAGTAATTTTATCAGTTCTTAAGAGGATTTTTGTAAGAAAATAAATTTTATCGATTTTTTATTCATTAAGGTCTTTGATGTTAGAAAAATTTGATTGAGTTTTTATATAATTTTTGAGTTTTGTTGATAAGAAATATTCATTATTTGAAAGAATTTTTTGTAAAGGTTTTAAGTTTTTAGTTTTTTAGGAGGTATAGTTGGATGTATATATCAATTTAAAAATAGTAAAATGCGTAAATTTTTATTTATATAATTATTTCCTTGTATTAAAATGAGACTTGTTTTTGTGTATTTTGAAAATATAGCAATCACACTTAACTACCGAAGAATAATAAGCCTTTCNTAAAATGAGACTTGTTTTTGTGTATTTTGAAAATATAGCAATCACACTTAACTACCGAAGAATAATAAGCCTTTCTAGTAGGATAAAAAGGTCTTAATCTCATCAAAACCTCTCTAAACTTTATTACAGTTTAAATCATACCAACATAATCAAAAATGCAGATCAGAAAATTATCTTAAAACTTAATCGCAGAATATCAGTCTAGCATTCTTATATTTATAAAAGATAAAGTTCATTACCAAACTTAGCCAAGTGCTTTTTTTTCTAAATCTTTCATTCAAATAATAATAATCTTGTAATATAAAAATAATTTACCCCTTTCTATATTTTCGTTTTTTTTTATGTGCATACCTGCATTGCTGAATGTAATTATTATTCTATAAGAAATCAATAAGTATCATTCTATTTCCAAGAAATAACCCTATAAAGCTTTCAAGTTTTAAAACAAAAAAATCATGAATTCTATTGTGGTTACTTTAGATGCTTCTTCATAAGGTATTTTCAATTCAGTAGCCTTTACATCACTAATGCTTTCGATTATAGGTTTTTCTTGATCATTACTGATGCTTTGTGCATTTGATGATAATAAAATTGACTCAGATTTAGACGCTTCATTGTATATGTTTATGATCATTTCACTATACTTTATAGTTTGAACAGTATTTTTAATTCCAAAAGCTTGCATGATCGAATTAATCTATATTTTTTAATTGCAAACAAATTCTCTTTGAATATTAGAAATCTGAGAACTAAGTATTTTATGTCTGAGAAAGGAGGATAAACTTGTGTTTTGTTAAGGTTTTATAGGCCTCTTGATAATAAAAAATTATAATGAATCAGAATGCAATCGGGAAGGTTTGAAGCTTTTGTAAGGAGTAGTGTCGGTTGAGTAAGGAGAGTGATTTTTGAGTTGATTTAAGAGGGTTGAATTGATGAGAGGATAGGATGATGATTTTTTGTATATCTTTTTATAAAGCAATTGAGGCATATTTTTTAACACCTTTGGCTATTTTATGCCTTCAAATCATTTTGGGATGTTTGATTATAACTAATAATTGGGTTTATTAGGAATTTAATTGTGCTTAGGTGATTGTTTTGGATTTTTATGCATAAATTGGGGTGATTCTTTGATTTTGATTTTGATTTCGTGCAGTTTGATATTTTTTATTAGAAATTTCGACTTGCTTTATTAGAGATTTGGTAATGATTTCAAAATTTTGTTTCTTCATGGATTTTAACCACTTATGCAGATGTTGTATAGTATTCTAATAATTTAAATCATAAAATAATCAAGCACACATATTATGATTTATATTTTTCCGAATATGCATCAGAAACTCATTGCGAATTTTATAAGGAAATATCTAAACAATAGGCAAATTGTATCTCCCATAATTATAGGTCAATCAGTAAATATGATAAAGTAATTTGATATCTTGATTTCAGCATTTGCTTGGCTAATTTATATTATTTTGATATAAAAATATAGGGCTGGTAAAAAAAAATTGTACCCAACAAGAAAACTATCATTTTGGTATAATTTTTAATGATTTACTATATTTATAACTTAAAATATATTATCGTTAATTGTATCAAAACAGTTATCTTGCTTGCATTTAAAAATTATTTTTGTTGCTTTAATTACTATTTTCTATAAAAATTTAAAGACTATATAAATTGCATAAATGTAAGTATATATCTTACTATAATACTATTCAAATGTATATATAAAACTTTATATAAAAACTTATTAATTATCCTTCTTTTAGAACGGATGATAAATTTATCTTTATTTTCATTTTTATATATCATAAATCTTCTATATATTATACCTAAAACCTACCTGAATACAAGCATTTTTTCTTATAAAATTTTCTTCATATAAAAGATTTATTTAAAAATCCAATCCTATATTTGAGATCATATCAAGGCCACAAAATCCTCTACTCTACAATTTCATCTATTCCCAAAAAAAAAAGGATTTATAATCTACTTAAACTTTTAAATACTATATAAAAAGTTCATATATTCGATAAAAAAAGTATCTAAAATCAAAGTCAAATAAATTTAAATAATCCTAAATCCTACCTAAAGTTTTATAGAAACCCTCGGGGTGGTTACTTTTGAAAGATTATTCTCAGTTCTAATCTTACTCAAACTACCAATTAACTCTCCCCATATTACATGAAATTTAGTTATATGGGTGCACATACTTCTAGCAAACTCAGTAAAATGCAGATTCTCTATAAGTTGATTATCTTTTAAAACCCTCAGCATTTCTGATTTAGACTGATAATTTATATAAGCAAACTCATCTCTAAGTAAAATCAAATAATCTGATTCTTTTTTACACATCTTACTAAGTGCCAAAGTTTTATCATTTTTCAATACAGAAGCATTCCAAAAATCTTCATTAGTCAAACCCCATTTACCCACATCCCCACCAACCCATAATTTCTCTTTTTTTTGGGCTAGTCTAGATTTAGCTTTTTCATAATTTTCGTATTTCTGTTCCCGTTCACAGAAAATATCTTTTAATGGTCCAACTTCATAGTACCCATACTTGAAAAACATATTGAAATATCCTTTCATGAGATCTGCAGATTTAAGCTCATGTTCAGACCAATATGTAAATGATGTTTTTAAGCTTGAATATAATGGTTTATATGTTTCGACCTGATTATTTTTTACTTCGCTTATAAAAGTTTGCACATTTTCTAATGTTTCATAGCATTTCGATATTTCCATTATGAGATTTGAGATACTTTTTAAGGAGTTGATGATTTCGTCGCTTGCACGTTTGATTTTTTTTTTCATTGACTCGACCACGCTTAGATACTCGCTAAGGGAAATTTTTTCGCTTTCGTCGTTGAAAAGATTGCATGTGACAAAGCCGTTTATTGTCCAATATTCTTCGATTCTGGAGATTTTTGATAGTTTTTTACCTTTTTTCTTGACTTCTTGGAAGACTTGGTAGTCTTTTTCCATGAGAAATGATTGCAAATAGGTGCTTCGTTTTAAAATACAATTACGAGTCATAGCATTTATAAACCTTTCTAAGAAATATTGTTGTTTATTACTAGCATCATTCGACTTCCTAAACCTTTTTGGAGGTGATGGGGGTAAATAAATCCCAGGGAAAACATTACACAACACTTTTCTCAGCCAAACAAAATCATCAACTTGCCTTTCAACTATCCATCCAAAAGGCTCACTAGTTACTGGATACACATTTTTTCCTTTCAAAGCCCCATCTAAAGATTCATAAACTCTAAATACTTTTTACTGCCCAAGTGTTATTTTAATATCCTCTTCTGAAGATAAAGTATTTTCTTTCAATTTCGTGGTATTTATTGTATAAATATTACTATCAAGTTTTTTTTTACTCTCTTCAATTGATATTCTTCTTATATAAGTATCATTATCGTTTGTATTTTCTGATACTTCAATATTTAAAGTTTCAGGCTCTTTTGATACATTTGGGATTAGTAAATCTTGGAATGTTTGGACAATGTATTGGAGTTGTTCAAATGTATATTCATCAATGTTTCCACCTTTAAAAGTATCGCAATATCTTAGAAAATCTTCTGGGTTTAAACACTTGTCTATTATTTGCTCTTTAAGGTAGTTTTGCTTATACTCACGACTTTGAATCATATATTATTATTATAGATACTAAGAAATTGATAGGTTTAGATTTTAAATTTTTTTCTTGAAGTTGAAGATTTATGAGAGTTTTTTATTTGATTTTTTGATATCTAATTGTTTGTGTGAAAAATTATGTTGTTTTAATAGACTTGATGCTTGCTTCCTCTTCATTTTTTAGTTTTTCCTATATTTTACTTTATTACGTCAGTTTAGCTAATTTCTTTATAGGGTTAAATTTAAATTTACTTCTTATGTTTGTTTTCTAATACCAAATCATTGCTTTTGCCTTTGGTATCATTTCAACTAAGCCAATACTCAGGTTCAGTTCATTTTCCGATTTCTCTCATCATATTCTTTTCTTGATCCTAGTTTTTCTTCTCATAATCTTCAACAAAAACGAATAAAACTTTTTTTCTTGTATATCTTCACCTCTTATGCTGATATGTTTATTTGATTATGCTTGCCTACTAAGAATATTTTTTTAAGTATCTCCTTATTTTTTTTTGTATGCATAAAACATATTAGATATTTAAAGTATCTCCTTATTTTTTTTTATATGCATAAAACATATTAGATATTTAGATTCTCAACTGTCTTTCGGAGTTTTCGTGATTATGGAATAAAGAGGTAGGGATAGAGATCTTAGAGTTTTCATAGAAAGTTTTGTTTTTGCTAATTTTAAAATTATTTATTATCACCATTATGAAAATGTTTTCTCATCTTCTAAGACATGCATTAATAATAAATAATTATTAATTTTATCATTACAATTATAGAATGTCTGAGATTGGCTTATAGGATTTTGATATTAATGATTATGATTTTGTGAAGTTTATATGACAAATGTATTAGAGAAAAAAACGAGTTATAAAAAAAAATTATTAAAACATATGTCGTATGTGTTGTAAATCTGATACTGAGGCTATTTTAAATAAATAATTTTAATAAAATGATAATTTAAGTTTTTATATACAAAACTATATGAAAAATACAGTATAATATTATTAGAATTAATAAATGGTGAGTTGCAAATTGTATTATATAAATTTTCTTTATTTCATCAATATATAGATATTATATCTAGGATAACATTTCAACCACACTAAAAAATCAATACAAATTTGTGTTCTAAATAAAAAACAAAATATTTCTAAAAACAATTACTCTAATCTTACAAAAACACAAAATTAATAATTATAATAGCATTATCACAACAACTATCATCTTCTTAATACAATCGTTTTTTTTAAATCAAAAACTATTTATCCAACACTTCATTTTGTCTTATCAACCCAAATCCAAGATTATCAGGTGAAAAAAGCGTATTAAATCTTTCAGTCTTTCTAAGTTCAAAATTGATAAAATCGTCTCTTGAGCTATTGCTACTGTTTTCATCATCTTGTTCATTCGCATCATTTTCATCATTAATTATTAATGAAAGCATTCTTGAACTTCTATTATCAATACCTTGAATCCAATTATTATAGTTTTCTGCTCTTTTAGTCAAATAATTATTTTCTTTAAAAATATCTTTAGGGCTTTTTTCACAACCATTTACTGATTGGATAGTATAATATTTTATAGGGTTTGAAAATGTGTTTTGTCTATTAAAATTAGCACAAGACTTTTTACAACTGTTGGCCAATGCAAAAATACGTGTCATGCTTTTTTGTATTTGATATTTCGAACAGTTTTTAGCTACATGGCCAACTTCTAAACACAAGTAACAGCGAACTTTCATAACTTTGACTCCATAAATTGACAAGTTTCGTTTGAGGATGCGGATTTTTTCTTTGTCTTTTGGCAAAGATTTAAGGATTTGGCTGAACTCAAGCTGTCTTAGTATAAGAACTTCTGAATAATCATAGCTTTTTATTGATGCTGTGCGAGGTTCGCTTGTAAAAAAGCTTAGCTCACCAAAAAAGGAGGGTTTTGATAAATGTTTGAAAGTTGTGAAGGATATTTGATGAAAAACTTCTACTGTACCCCCAATTATGAAGTACATATCTGCAGTCATCTCATCTTGTTTTATTATTAAATCACCAGGCCCAAACATTTGTAGTTTAAGATGAAATCCTATAGCTCTTAAGCAATTTCCACTTAGGGAATTTAATTCTTCAACTTTAATCAAAAAATGCCCACGAATATACACGAAAACCTCCTCTCGCATAGGACTTGATAATAAATTTAAAATGTCTTGCTCTTTTATAAGATCATTAGTATACATTTCTCGTAAATTCCTTAGATAGTTTTTAATTTTATCTTTCAATCTTGAAGGTATTTTATTTTTCGAACAATACATATGCACTTTCTTATTTATATCACGGAAATAATAATATATCTGATTAGATTTTTCTATTTCACTCTGGAACCCACCAACAAAATATCCTAGCATCCCTGAAGTCAAAGACATAAGAACCATTATCAATATTTTTTCATTTGTAGTTTTAACAGTAAATTCTCCATATCCAACTGAAGTCATAGTCTCTATAGATCTAAGAAAAAATCTTATATATCTAGTCCAATTATCAATATAAAGTTTGTCATAATTTTCATATGTTTCAAATAAACTATTACAATAAAGTATATTGAAAAGACAAGTCATTACATGTAAAGGTATGGATGCAGCAAAAAAATATGTAAGTATGCTTATTAATTTGTGTAACCAAGGGAGGGAAAAAAGATCTTTTACATTGAAAATAAAGATTTTGTATTTGAAAATCCTTAGTATTTTGAAAAGGAGCAATAAACGAAGACCTTTTTTATTTGATAATGTCAGTCTTTCGGGAATGTTTGAAAAATTGTCAAGTTGGTCATAGTTTAGATTTTCAAGTGGAAGTGAGCTTATCAAATCTATGAAAAACCATCCTTTTAGGTACTTTACAGCAATAAGATTTCGATTAGTAATTCTGTTTCCATGTGAAAAATAGGAAGTATTGAATGTTAAAAACATATCAAGTGCAAATATGGCACTTACAACTCTCCAGAATTCTTTAGAATATTCTGCATTGAAAGAGATGCAATAAGGTATTAAATAAGTTAAAATAATCACAAGAATCATAATAATTATATCAAATAGTACTTTTATATATGAATCACCATCTATGATCAATTTACTTTCAATTTCGTCTTTATTGATAATTAGTTCATTCCCAGGAAAAAAACTTTTTCTAGTATGTCTTCTTAAAAACTCACTTCCTCTTCTTCTTGGATTTCCTAGAATAATCGAAGCATTTCTCATTGTCTCTGATTCTATTGCATTGTTAATCCATCTCCTTAATTTTACCATATTATTATTAAGAAAATTGTAATGAGACTTTATTGTAAAGAGTTTTGTAATGATTATAACTAGAGAAGAGGAAAAAAAAATAAGGAAGTACCTAAAAAAAATATTATATAAACAGATTTATTAATATGAGCATTTTGAGAGGAAGCTGGGGAAGTGTTTATTAAATATTTAAAATTCATTTCACTACTAAGCCAAAACTTAATCTTTATTTTCCTATACCAACCATCATTTCATCAAATACTTTAACCCTATCCACGTACTTTCTTTATTATTCAACAAGTATTTCTATCTATTTTTTAATCAAAAATTATTTTTCATATTTAATCATCTTATTTATCTCCCATTCTCATTCACCCTAACAATAAGAATTTCTCCAAAAGGTCTTTTCTGCAATAAGTTAACCTCTTTAGTAAAACTCAAAACAAGTAAATAACTCAACGCTTTTGACACATTAATTCTATTTTCTCCTTCAATCAACTTAGAAAAATGGTAATTCTGTCCTGTTTTAATCTTCGTTATCAGTCTTTCTTCAAACTTAAAAATCTGCGTATTTTTAACAGGCGTAATAACCCTAGCTGGTGACCTACTAGCTTCAAGTTCATAAGAAAAATTCAAATGCACAGGAGTTATTTCCTGAATATTATAATTTTGTTGTATTTCCACATTTTTTTCACTAGAAATCTGTATATCTTCAACAACTTCATCATCTAAACCTGAGATTATTTTATGTACAACTTCTTCTTTATACCCAAAATATTCATCTAGAAATTTCTTCAGTTCTTCAGGGTATTGAAATTCTTGTCTTTTTGGTTTCCATTTATTGAATTTTCTTATTAAAGGCTTGTAGGATATTTTTTGTAGAGTATTTTCATCGTTCCATTTTTTTTTGGTTTTTTTTGTTGATGTTGTTTTTATATAGTTTTGGTTTTTTGGGGATATTGTTGGTGAGAGGATTTCTTCGATGTTTTCTAAGCTTATTGGTATGGTCATTTGATTTAAGGAAATTTCATTGTCAGTATTGGTGATGGACTTGAAAAACTCGTCATGGAAGTTTAGATGGACTTTGTGATCGTCTATTATTATAGAATTGTTATTGGTAAATTGACCTGCTCTTGTGTTTTCTAGGCTTGGAGGGGTGTGGGGGATTGATTTAAAGTTGCCCCCTGAGTATTTTAGAGAACTTTTTATGAGTTCTCCATTTAATTGAACTAAGGTATCGTTTGTTTTTATCCGTATTGGTGTAGAAAGACTTGCGTTTAAAAATTTTGTTAGATCCTCTTCGATAAATTCTTTATGCTTTTTGGCTAATAGGCATAAACCGTAAAGAAGGATTCCCATGAATTTCAGAGAAAGATCAGCTTTTATCATGTCTTGGATTATAATAGAGATCTGACACTTTTGTATGACGTTTTTTGATAGAGATTTAATTCGAGTTCCTGCGATCCAAGGGAGTCTGAGACTTCCTGAGTATAGAATTTCAACTTCCATAGATTACAAGATACACTGAAAATATCACTTTGTTATTTGAATTTTAAGTTTAGATATAATATCTTTAAGGTATATTCTAGCAAGTAATAATATAAATATTTACTATTAATATCAAAACTTTACCAAAATAATATTATAAATATTTACTATTAATATCAAAACTTTACCAAAAAAATTTATCTTTATTAAAGCATACCAAAATTGTATATAAATATAATATCAAAACACAAATTATATAAAATTCAAAGGATTTTTTTTAGGAAAAGTGTAAATAACTACTTTTTCAAGATCGAAAATCTAATTAGAACTTTTCAATATTAAAGAAAGCTTGGATATCATAATTTTAAAAAAAAAATCTTATAAAATTGAGCTAATTCTGCACAATTTTCAACTTCTTTTATTTTTTTTTAAGATTTCCCTTAAGATTTTACACTTTCCTTTATATCTTTCATCAGGACTAGTAATCTTATTAATAACTATTTCAATAATTGTTTTATTGTTTCTGGATTCTAAGAATGAAATTAATAGTTTTAAACTTTTCAACTAAGTATTAATGTTGCTGATTTTTTTAAGTTTCGATTCAAACTACTGTGTAAATTTACTTTTAAATGAAATAAAAGTATCTTCTGATTTTTATTTAAAAGATTTTTTTGACTTAGCTAATGGTTCGTGTCTTAAGAAGTAGAGATGAGCTCAGAGGTGTTTTTTTGTATTACTTTAAATTGAGAAGTAGGTTGAAAATTTTATCATCTGGTTTGATTTCTTGAAAGAAGTAATTTACAATTTTTAAGTGATAAATCGTTTGATATCAAAATAAAAAGCTTTTAATATATTAAAATTTTATAATCTAAAAAGTAAAGATACAAGGGAAAAATTATAAGTTTGGAAAATTAGTAATATTAAGTGGTATTTGTCAAATTGCTTATACGAATTTGAATACAACAATGAAAGCAAGAGTTGTATTTTAAGTATCTGTTGTGTTTTAATATTTTTGACTAAAACATTAGACAAATATGTTTTTCAAGAATAGAAAAGGTACAGTTGTTTGGTATTTTGTTATAGCACTCTTTATTTTCATCGAGTTCACAGGTGTTTATTTTCTAATACAATACTTCATCGACCCTCAAAGTAAAGAAGTATCCAATCTTAGTTCAATCCTCAAACTATGGAACTCAACTTTACCATTATTCAAATCAATCACAGCCTTAGTTTCACCAAACCTCCATCTGTACATTAACAAAACAGATGACTGGGGTGTTGGAGTAGCCTCTTTTCCCGAATACACGCATTTATTCCATTCAAGAAATTCAATATTATTCCAAAACACATCATTTTATACTAAACATCAATCAAACACTTCATTAGAATACAACATAACAACAGACATACAGCTTATAATCCGCCAAAACGATATGAATATTACAAGTGTTATAAAAGATGTATTGGTTCATTCATTAAAAATCCATCATGTCACATCAAAAATATGCAGAAATTTAGGTATTGGGTTTTGGGATCAGGAAACTTTAGCTTGTTATGTTCATTATAATACAGGGAAAATATGCATTGTTTTAAATGAGTATTTTGAAGTTGTTAGTTGGTATTTGAAAGGATGTAATGGCAAAGGATATTTAGAAGAATATTGGATTAGGTGGAAGAGTTCGAAGGATTTTTGGAATTATAATTACTCGGTTTTGTTTGAAGTTAGAAGTGAAAATGACCCTTTTGTTTATGCATCTTATCATGGAATGGATAAGTTTTCACAGAATTCTTCGCAATATTTTATTATTGGAGTTTCGATTATTAGTTTTGCTAGCTTTGTCCTTGCTTTTCCGATTGGAATTTATTGCTGTAAGATGAAACCGAAAAAGTATGCTAATATTCCAGAGGATAATAAAGCTTAGGATTGAGAGATTTTAAATAGTGTAAAAAATTGAATAGTTAAAGGTTAAAAATATTATGAAAAGATATTAGGAATATTTAGATATAATTTGAGATGATAAGATTTATTTGGAAAATTGTTTGAAGCTAAATTTGAAGGTAATTTATAGGTGAAAATAAAGATTGATTGAAGGGTAGGTAATAATAAGTTTGTATTTAGGATTAGAAGTTATAGAATCAGAGTAAGATTTTGATAATGGAAGATGAAAAGGTTGAATAAAATGCATGTTATTAGATAATTTGTATATTTGTATGTGTTATTAGAATATTTTACTTTCTCCTTGCATCGCTGAAGGAAGATAAAGCCAAAGCACAAATTGGACTCCACGCCCAGCAGAGTATACCCATGAAAAATTATATTCTCAAAAAATCATATCCTATATACAAACAATTTGCGTATCAAAAGATGATTTTTTAAAGCCTTGTTTCTACTGCAAAAGTGCCTAAAGTTTGAAAAAAACAAAGGTAAAATAGCGAAACTTTTAAGCTTGACTTAAAATCGAAACAAAAAACAAAGATTTTAGGAGTTTTATATAAAGTAATCTATTTACCTTAAGCATCAGTTTTCCTTCTAAACGAGCAGCCAATTGTTAGTTTGCATTTCCCACCTGATGGTCTTGCTAGGACTGTTTGGCATCCTTCACATGTGATAACAGTCTGAGCATGGCTAAAAGCAGTGGTTAAACCATAGCAACCAGGGCATTTGATGTCCATGAAATAGGAGTTTGGACTTTGCACCAGTCTTTTCTTTTTATGAGTAGTCCTCTCATTGTCAGCTGACGGGTGCAATAGGTCGATATCCATTAATTTATAACAATCTAATGTAAAGAGTCTTTTGGTTAAGGCAATTTTAAGTACTTGAAGACTTAATATTTATACATGAACTTGTAGGGTTTTGTGTCTGAATCTAAGATTTATACTAAGAATTTCGTTAAGTAAATTGTTTAATCAAGGGTTTTGAGTATTTTATTGAAAATAATGTTGTTTATTATAAGCAATATAAGGATATCATAGTAATTAAATTAATTATGAATCTTGATAATTATTAATAGTTTTTTTCTTGCTTTGTATAAGAACAAATTAGCAAGCATTTCATTGTTTTCCTAGGGGTTTGAATAAATTATTTTAACTGGATAAACTATGCTTATTCTATTTTGTTTATAGTTTATGCTTTTTAGAAACAGTTAAATTCATTTTAGTATAAGCTATAATCTAATTTTAGTTGAGAAGTGAAAAGAAAAATCCTTCAAGCTTTTGACTAAAGTTTTTTCTAACTCTTCGACTTGCTGAAAGCTCAGAAATGCTTGCAAAAAAATTGTGATATTAAAATTAGCATTCATGTTTATAATATATTAGTTTTGAATTATACTACCCAAACTCTATTATTTAGCCGCTTCAAATTCTGAGATTTTTAAATATAATTTTTTTGGATGACGGCATTGCTTATATTGCAAATTTTGTTTAGAGCTTCTGCAAGTCAATTACTTTATATATATGAATTAATAAAAACTAAGAACATTTTTTTAATCAAATTTTTAATTGATAACTTAAACTAATAAGGATCATCTTCAGAATATACTATTTCTTGATATTCCTGTAATTCTTCATTTATCTTAGTTTCTAGAAGATTAAAATTTTGTTTGTAGCATTCGATAAAAAATTTTGTTTCATTAAACACATTTTCTTTTCTAATATTTTCATCAAACTCATTTATAATATGGCACAATTCATTAAGGTGTTTCAAATTTTTAATCTCATCTTTTATAACAAGGGCAAAATGAAAATTTTTTTTTTTTAGTTCTTTTACTTTTTTTTCTATATCTTCTATTTCTTCGTTGTATATTTTTATATTTTTGTTACAAATATCAATCCTTATATGAAGATCGAGTTCTTTATTAAGATTTTCTGACTCCTCTTGAATTTTTTTCAAATCTTTTTCATATCTCTCAATATTTTTCTTTATATTAGATAAATTTTTATTTTCTTTTTTTAATTCACTTTTCAAGTTTATGATTTGTGATTTGTGATGGATAGAATTCTTTTTTAACACATTTAGCTCAAACCAAGGAATATTGCTATTTAGTTTCCAATTTGTAACAACAGTCCAAATTCCATCTCTGAAAATTCTTTCATCAAAGAATATTTCAAAGTTTTCTCCAGAGATAACAGCTGTTTTACAATTTTCTTTATAACATGTATAAGTTTTATTATCCGAATACTTGAAATTTCCCTCTAGCTTATCTGAATTTAAATAAGTTTTATTATTAGCATCAAGAAGAATCCGATAATCTTTTCCAATTTCACAATAGTGATATATTTTTCCTTCAAAGTCTTTTGCAGGCCCATCATATTGAATTTTTGAATATATTTTATAGTTTGTAACTTTTCCAATAATTTTACAAATCTCATGTCTATCGCTATTTTTCAAATTAACAATTAATTTTTCATTTTGAGCTAATTGTGAAAAAAAAAATTGAGGTATCTTACTCCATCCGCGATTCAGTTCTTCTATTTTATCCTCCCTTTCCTTAATTGAACTTTCACTTTGATTTTTATTTTCTTTAAATTTTTCAATAATGCTAGTAAGATAATAACTTGCCTCATTTAAACTCTTTAGTTTTTTTTCTAGATTTTCTATTTTTTTAGACTTTGTTTCTGGATTTTCTATTTTTTCTTCAGATTTTGTTTCTGGATTTTCTATTTTTTCTTCAGATTTTATTTCTTCTTCAGATTTTATTTCTAGATTCCCTATTTTTTCTCCAGATTCTTCACTTTGATTTTTATTTTCTTCACATTTTATAATATTGTTGGTAAGATCTTCAATTGATCGATTTTTATCTTCACAATCAATTTCTTGATGATTCTCTTTATTAGGTGCTAATTCATTTATTTCCTTTGTATACTCAATAATATATTCATTATTACGATCTATCTGTTCTCTTTTATAACTGATTTGGGATTCAAGTTCTTTGATTGCTTCAGGAATTTTTATTAAAAAGTTTGGAATTATAATTTTAGCCCAAGTATGTGCTGACTCCTCTAGGTTTTTAATGAATTTAGTTTTCATGTCACTTGTCAATAAGTTACTATTAAACAATTTTTTATCGATAGGCGAGCAGTCTCCTACTTTTTTCAAGATTGCATTTCTTTCGCTTATTTCCATTACATTAACAAAAAAAATATGATCCATTGCGTTAAGTTTAGAAATTTGCTCCCATATACCCTTTTTCCTTTTTGCTTCATCTTTTTGATAAAACTTCTCCTGATTTTCTTGCAAGCTGCGATTAACTGCCTCATTAACTTCATTTATATATTGGTTTATACGATTCATAAATGATTTTTTAGAATTTATGGGATCGTCTACTTTAGTTATCAAAATAAAAATAGAATTGAGGATATTTTCATCCTCTGTAAAACTTGGCACAAGCTCTATTAAATCTTCGAATGCTGACAAAGCACAATTTCCTCTCTCTATTAAAAATGCGTTATATGGAATTGTAAGTAAAATAGCATTAACTGACTTTGCTTGCTTTATTGTTTGACTTATACTGAAATTTGTGCATAAATTATATTCTATTCCTCTTGTATCATGAAAACCTGGGCAATCACAAAGCACAGCTTCGGTTGTTTCATTTTTAAAATGAATTTCGTATCCTTGAGTATATATTGTTTCAGAAGTTCCTAGTGATTGCCCTATTTTTGGATACTGTTCAAGAGATCCTTTAACTTTATTTTCATTCAATTCAATAATTTTTTCACCAAATTTCGAATCCTTTTTTGTGAGCGGAGCTTTAAGTAAATAGCAAGAAGAAGTGCTTTTACCTGATCCTGTTGCACCTAGAATCAAAATTAATACTTTACCCTGCATTTTATCGAGATTAGTTTTTGCCGTTATCAAAAGGTTATTATCTTGCTGAATCATAACACATCCATCTTTATCAATTAATTCTTCATATTTTGCATCTTTTACTATATTTAACCCTTTTAATTATAGACAGAAGGAATTTTCTTAGACAAAAGTTTCTATCAAACTATTGGTCAGGAACACAAGGATAAAGTAATAGAGGTCAAAAGGTTATTATCTTGCTGAATCATAACACATCCATCTTTATCAATTAATTCTTCATATTTTGCATCTTTTACTATATTTAAAAGGATAGATTTAGAATCTTGCTGAATTCCAAGTTCATTTGAATATATTGAGCTTATTTCTCTAATTTCTCTAATTTCATTTTCTATATTTGGAGAAAACTTTGAATTGATTAGATCAAAAACATCTTCAGGAAGGGATTCTAATTTATTTTTAAATAGCAAGAAAATTATATAATCACTGATTTGTTTTTTTTTTTTGAAAAATCTTCTAAGTTTTAAGCATTTATCTTGTATTATTTTTAGTTGCTCAAATTTTCTTTGACTAGAAACTTCTAAACCTTCTGAATCATCTATCTTTAAGAAACTATTTATAAACTGATCAGAAATTGTTTTTTCTATGATTTCTAAGTGTATAAACTTATTTTCATTGTCAAATTCTTCAATACTATTGTAATTTTTTAATTTAGTAGGTGATTCCCCGTCAAATACTTTATTTATAGTTATACCTTCTACTGAATTTTTATTATTGAGTGAAATTTCTATTATGTATTTATAATTATCGTTTTTAAGTGTGCAAGAATTCAACTTACGATATTTTCCAATACCAAAATAATCAAGCCATTTATATCCTTTTTCTTGGATGGAATGTAATTCGAGATTGTATTTTCCATCATTTATAAATGGGCTTTTAGCTATTATAATAGTTGAAGGCAATTCTGGATTATTTTCAATTAATAATTTAGATAATTCAAACTCTTTTTGGCATGCTACAACAACTTTATAGTTATTTTCGGTTTTGGAGATAGTCATTTTTTTATTTTCCGATAAATTTATTTTAACAATGGAGTCAGTTTTTATAAATGATTCAATACAATTCTGAAGATAATTTTTATAACCAACTGTATCATGATATATTAGCCTCTTGCCTTTAAAATATTTTTCATCATTACCTCTCTCAATCAGAGAAAATAATCCCATATTTGTATCTGGCTTTAATTTTATAATTTGTATTATAAATGTATCAATGTTCCATTCATCTAGTTCTTCATCACAAAGATTAGGGCATGCCAATTTGATTTCACTTGCATTTTGGATAAATTCGTCTAGTATTTTTTCTTCTTTTATGTATTTTTTCACAAGTTTCACCGGCTTATCAGTGTTTTTACTCTTTAATATGGAATTAATAATTTTCGTTGAACTTTTAATTTCAAGTATCTTAAAGCAGCTCATTTTAATAAGAAAATTTAATAGATTCCAGTAATTATTTTTTTGCATAGAGGCCAATATATCCTTTTTTATTTTTTCTTTAAGAACAGGAATTCTATCTTCAGGAATTTTTTTTAACGAGGGAATCATTATTCCGATGCATTTTCTAAAGTCTTCAGGCAAGTGCTGAAATTCATCTAAATTAATTTCATCACATTTAACAAAAGATTCAAGAAATGATTCTATATCTTCATGAACAAACGGGTTTATATTTTCAGAGACTTTTGACTTAATTTCCTTTAAGCCTTTTATTTTATTAATCCCATCTGATCCTCCATTCAATCCTTTCACTTTCCCGATATAAATAGCTCTATTTGTTATATCACATTCGACTCCTAAATTATTTCCAATGATACTTCCTGACTTATTAATTTTGAGACTACCAACAATAATTACTTTAAGATCAGAAGTTTGAATATAATTTTCGATAAGCAAATCAGCCTTTTTT
>MPUH01000802.1:0-34031 GCA_001970955.1 Stentor coeruleus | reverse complement strand
AGTTTGTGGAAAACATATTTTGTGCTGAGTTTTTCGAAAGAATTTGTAAACTTTTACTATTTTCTTTTTGCTTAAATTTTTATTTACTACAAAGCTTTATTATTTGAAAATCTTGTTTATGATGATATCGAAAATAATACGAGTGATAAATTGTGTAAGGATAGAAAACTTTCATAAAGTTTGTGTTTTTTTGATAATATAATAAAATCCTAAATCGAAGTTATTATTATATAATGTATAAGTATAAAATTTTAGAATAATATAACATGTTTTTTTCGTAAGTCTTAACTTTATATGTTTATTAAGTATTAGTTTTTCTTTGGCTTAATTGGGGATTTTGCTTTTTAAGTATAAAAGATAATATTATATTTCCTAAAATTTATATTACTTAACATGATATACAAAATAAGCTCATCATATAATTTCCTATTTTAAATGGGTGTTAGGGAACTAAAATACTTAAACTCACCACAAAATTCTTTAAATTTATACTAAAAACCTTTATCAACTATAATTCCTATTCAAAATCAAAAGAAATACTATACTTAAAACCCAAAAAATCCTATAATCCGTCAATCCTCATAACATTCATCATAAAATTTCCTATCAAAATTTCCTCTTAACCCTACCATAAAATCCTAAAATTCACATACAAATTCTTATCAAATCAATTTTCACATAAAATTTCAATTTCCCATCATATTAAATCCTCATCGCTTATGCGAGAAGGAGCTTATAAATTTTTAAACATAAATAAAAATGTTCAGGCTTGTGATTGACATGCAACAAAAGTGCGCATGTCACCCGGGCCTATTATTTCTGACATTTATGAGAAGAATTCTAATGATATTCCCCCTTCGACAATGTCATGTAAAAAAATTGTAAATCAGCAGGAAGGCAGGAGAGTTGATATAGTCATGTTTCCGGACTCTCTTTTCATCATAATAAATTGATATATCAGTGGAAGGAGAAGCTCTCATTAACTCGAGTTGTCAGAGGGTATCATCACCATTATATTTATAGTCCATTGATATTAAGATTTTGCATATTTGTAAGGGTTATAAGGATAATACGTTTTTGAATTTTTTAGTTTTTAAGGCAAGTTTGTAATGATTTTTATGTAGGAAATATGATTTTTGGTTTTTTTGTGTGTAAAATACTTAGTTTTGGATGCAGGATGTAAGGTTTTTTTGAGAATTATGTTTTTCTTTTATGTAATAGTAATTTTTATATGCGATTTTGTATTTTCTATGTAGCTATAGCCTGATTTTATCTAATTATTAGATTTTAACACTGTAATGTTGTGTTTTTATATAAAAAATTAGTACTAAATAGACAGATATTCATTAGGGGTGTGGTAATGAATTCAAATTTATATCATTTTCCAAACTGGGTATTAGAAAAGCACTCCGTTGCAGCCCAGTACTATCTCACAATCGATAAACTACTAATAATAAATAAAGACCAAAAAAACTGACTAATAATGGCTGCATATGCAAGCGAATTATGGCCCTTACAAAAAAGAAAGAGTCCTTCTCTTAGAAATCCAAAACTGCGTAAGTTGTGAAAAAGATAAACGCTTCAAAGACTAGAAATCTTTAAAAACGAAAGCAGAAATTCTTAGACTTAATGGGAAATCTTATATCAAATGGCATAAGTACAAAAAAATTATACAAAGTTTGAGTTAGAATGGCTGACAAACCTAAAAAAACTGAAGAAATTTGGATTTGTCAAGTTCTCCAAGTTTTTCAATAGAAACTACAGAGTTATCTTGAAAGTTTTTAAATCGCCCTTTAAATCAACGTAAACTTATATTTTTGACTAGTCCTCCTTTGTATAGTCATTCGAATTTTAAGTTTTTTGTCAATCGTTCTGAAATAAACACGGCGATGAAGTTAACGATGGAAGCCAGCAGATTTCATATTAAAGGTTTCGTGATGCTATATACAAAATGCAGTATTTAAACAACCCAGACAAAGAAGAACCTGAAAATCACACTCCAATCATTCTAAGAAACTTTTTTGTTAACCTTGAATCTCAATACAACAGCAAAAAAATGTTAAAAGCCCATGATATATAAAAAACATTTACAAGCATTCAATTAAAACATTATCTCAGAAAGCCTAGAGGAAAAAGTTGAGGATAAAAGAACTCTTATCAGCCTAGAAGAAAATACTAGTGAAACTTATAATATTATATTAATATGAAACTAATATAGTAGAAAGTATTTAAAGCCAAAACTTAAATTTCTAAATGAGATTATAAAGGAAATTGAAAAGTTGACTATGCTTCGAAAAT
This sequence comes from Stentor coeruleus, assembly GCA_001970955.1. NCBI lineage: Eukaryota > Ciliophora > Heterotrichea > Heterotrichida > Stentoridae > Stentor > Stentor coeruleus. The sequence continues at coordinate 31,733 of MPUH01000802.1, read as the reverse complement.
ACAAAAAGTTTATTGAAGAAAAATTGCAAGTCTGAATAGTTAGACAATTTGCGAAATTACATTTTTAAATGGCTTGTTAATATTTAGATGATTAATGGGGCTTAAGGATAAAAAATATAAGGTAAAGTTAGGGTTTTTATGCTAGAAGAGTATTATAAAAGCTAGGGTTAAATACGAAAAAAGCATGCTTTTATAGTGGAAATGAAGAATAATTAGTTTTATGGGAAATAATTAAGTATGCGGTTGTTTCAAACTTTTCAACAAATGCTTATATATAAATTATACTAGGCTTATAAGTTTTTAGATATATGAAATAGTTATTTTACTTGTGTTATAGTTTCTTTAGTAATTCAAAGACAAAAAGTCAATTTCGACAGCAAATCGTGGGTTAACATTAGAAATTGAGTTCATATGATTCAAACATTCTTCTATATCGAAAGATGACCCTCTATTACTGTTGGCCGTATCTTGTTTTAAAGGGGAAAACCTTTTATCTAACAGATTATGAGGAAGGTCACTAAAATCAAATACATCAGATTCAGCAGTGTCCATTTATTATTTGCAATCTATATAGGAATTTTACTCAGGATTATCAATAAATTGATTATTAAATGTGATCCTATAATATATCTAAGTTTAAATAAAGCTCACTCTAACAAGGATATTTATATTATAAATATTTTGGATAATACAATTTACTTTTTAACACAATAAGATATGCGCACAAATTTAACAACATACCCCACACCTTTATATAAAAAATCTAATATATTTCTTCACCAAATATCAAACTTAAGTATAAATTTCATAACTTAATTTTAATTTTCACTAAATCTTCATTCAAAACCCATAAATCCTTCTTTATTTTCAACTAAAAAAATTCTAACAAATCAATTTCATATCTAAAATCCAAGCCCAAAATATTCCACCCAAAAATAATCTTATATTACACTATTTATTATTCCTCAAACTAAACTGCGCAGTATCTAAATTGAAGTTCATATGCAAATACTTAATATAATCTTTATCCAGTTCAATATCCGAAACTTTTGCAATCAAAGATTTCCAATCAAACTTCTTATTTCCTTCATTAATCACAGACACAAACAGTTTCCACTCTTTCTGTGACTTATGACATATCTTCAAAGGTGATAATAACTCAATCGGATCCCTAGCTTCAAGTAATCTAGTTTCCAAACATTGTAATAACACAATAACCATCCTATAAAAAAAAATCCACCCATCATTAAAAAACCCATCAAGTACATTTATCATTTCCCTAACTGGAATAACACTTCCAAACAANCCCATCATTAAAAAACCCATCAAGTACATTTATCATTTCCCTAACTGGAATAACACTTCCAAACAATGTAAAACACCATTCAGCGGCATACATTTCACAATTAATCCTGTGTTCTGCAAATTGTCTATGCAATCTAGGTAAAAATTCTAATGTCAAAAGCTGTATAATTTGACAATGTNATGTAAAACACCATTCAGCGGCATACATTTCACAATTAATCCTGTGTTCTGCAAATTGTCTATGTAATCTAGGTAAAAATTCTAATGTCAAAAGCTGTATAATTTGACAATGTTTAGAAAGTCCTGGTAATGAAGGTAAATACGAATCTCTTAATTCATAATCTTCCATAAGTGCAACAAAAAGCCAAAAAGCATCTACTTCAGATGAATGCCAAAGTAAAGCTCCAGCTATAAAGTTCATTCCTTGAACATATCCTAAATTTGAATCGTATTTACTAAATGCCATAAGAACTCTTCTTAAAGAGAAATACCCAGCTGAAGTATCAGAGAAATAAGGTTCATCTGGATAAGTTCTATGAAGATCAAGTTCGATTTGTCTCATACTATCGTTAAATTGTTTGGTTTCCAAAGCGCTTAAACAGAGATTGTTATAAACTTCTAAAGAATTACGAGGAGGGAGACAGTGGGTAAGCCATTCTTGTGCACGCCAACATGATACTGATGAGGTTCTTGTGACAAATTGTAGATAACCTCGCTCTAAGAAACTTTTTCGATTGAGTTCGCAGGAGCATTGAATACAGTGCTCGAGGTTTAACCCATTTGATAACCTTTGTTTTGAGATATCGTTTGAATTCATTTTTTTAGATAGGATTTTGTATAGGAGTATGAAAGAGATGTGCGATTAAGTGTTGAGAATTAGAGGATTGTCATAAGGATTTAAGGGTGATTAGGATAGGATAAGATGGGAAAAATTAGTTTTGATGCTGAGGTATTGGGTATATGGTTTTAAATGCAGGGTTTTGTAGATGATAAAAAGGATTGGTTGTATTTTTGTAGAGATTTTAATTTTTATATAGTTTTCATGAGATGTTTTGAATTTTTTTGCTTGAGGATTTGGAAGATGGTTTTGATGTATTGGAATAATTTGTTTCAGTTTGTGGAATGGGTTTACTTGAAATCGTAATTGTTTGTGTGTGAATTAAACTTCAAGTTTTGCTTAAGTTTGATGTGAGTTTATAGAATTTTGTTAATGTATTAAAACACATGTAAAGTTTTAGTGTTTTGAATTTTATTATCAGTCATTGTGATATGTACTGAGTTTTTTTACATCTTTTATTATGAAATCACTAAATTTTAAAATAATCGAATTTTTACAATAAAAAAAGCACTTTATTGGAATAACTTTACTTTTGCCTATCTTCTGAAAATAATCTGTCTTAATATCAAACTTTCCTACTTTTATTTTCTTTTTATAAATTGATTAAAACCATGATTATAAAGGAATATCAAGATTATAAGTATAAATTCTTGGTTTCAGTGCCTATTCTTCATATTCAGCACTTTCTTCTCTAACAAAAAAAAATCCTAATATAAAATCCACAATGCATTATTCCTTAATTAAATTTCTCTAACTCGCACATCATCTAACCTTATTATGACAAATCCTCATATTCAACATAAAAAAATCCATTTCCTGAACATTTAATATCCACTTAATCCACACAAATACTCCTTTATTACAATCACATCCAAAATCTAACATAAAAAAATTCCTAGCCTCATATAAAACTTACTATCTAATCCGAATAACTATCACTCTCATTTTCTCTCGCCATCTTCACTTCTGACAATGTATTAATCTTCTTATTCTTGTTATCACTAACCGCAGGTGTATGAATTGCATTAAATCTCAATCCAATCTGTTCCTTCAACAAAGAAAATGGGTCTTTTTTCCCCCCAGCAGCAGCACCTTGAGGTTTTATTGCAGGATTCGATGAATCTTTAGTCTCAACTTTTTTCAAACCAGCTAATGGGTTATTTTGCCTTGCTTTAATTTGATCAAGCATTTGATTTCTTCCTGCTTCATTAGAATGTTGAGGAATTTGTATATCTTTAGGTGGTGGTGGAGGTGGAGGTGCTCTATTTGATGGAGGTGGAGGTGGTGGAGGTTTATTTGATGGAGGTGGTGGAGGAGGAGGAGGAGCTCTTGATGGTGGAGGTGGAGGAGGAGGTGGTGGTGGAGGTTTATTTGATGGAGGTGGAGGTTTATTATCTAATGATGGTAAAGATGGTAAAGCTGGCATTTTTTCTTCATGTTGTTCTTTTTTAACTGGGGTAGCATTTGAGTTAGATGGTGGCCTTACTGGAGCTATAGAGAAATTTGATGTGAAATCATCATCTAGATCTTCATCCCATTCTAAATTAGCTATTCCGGGGATATTAAGTTGTAATGGAGCTTCGATTACTGGAGCTTCTTTAGTCCCTGGCTGATATGCGAAATCTTTTTTGCCCATGTTTGAAAAGTCTTCAGATTGTTGGATTGTCACAGGAGCATCAGGAAGATTAACACTTATTGTCCGATCTTTAGCGATTTGTTTTTTCTCTACAGCAGTTTCTTGGAAATCCATATTGTATGGATTGGCTAAAGAATTGAAAAGTAAAAAAGAAGAAGCACTAGAAATATCCTCTGATGGAGGACCAAGACCTAGTTCTTTATGTTGTTGAGGAAGGTCTAATATTGAAGGAGTTGGGATTTTTAAGGACATATACAAAGAATTAAGCATAGCAACATCTGATGTCATACCTTTAGGAGGCTGACCTGGATGTTCAGTTTCATGAACTGTTGGGTGGAATCTAGGCATTGGTTTCTGAAAAGGTAAAAGCTGATCATCTTGGCTTTCTAACTTGGGAAAAGTTGGTGAAGATTGTATTGTCAGAGCTTTTGAACTTCCTTTAGCTTGTTCAATTCTCGAACCTGCAGCAGTGATTCTTTGAGTAAGCCCATCAACTTTAGTTTTACATTCAGCAACCTTTGTAAAAATTACTCTTCCAGAAACTGAGTCCATTGTTGCATTGAAAAGGTTTTCAAGATATTCCATGACTCCTGTGATTCTTTCATAGCTCTCATATTGATAAAGTTCAATAGGAAGAACTGCCTAAGACTTACTTGGAATAATACAAGACATATTTATTTAGATTAGGTAGCACCTTGGCCAATAATTGGGTTTATAGGTAAAGGTTGCATTTTTGAATATTTTGTTGAGGTTTTCTTATTTATAATAGTTAGGATTAGTTGAAGTTTTTTAAGATTTGGTTTAGGTTTAAAGGTTTTGATAGGCAAAGGTAGTTTGATATCCTGATTTAGGATGGATTATATGAGTTTGGATTTGGGAAGATTTTTTATACTTGAATATGGAAATTTTTTGGTTTTATGTGATGAGGATATAGGAATAATTGAAGAGAGAGGTAATAACTATGTTATATTAGCTATTAGGTGGTTTATGGTTGTTTTGAGTTTTAAGGAAGTCTTTTCAAATTGTTTCGTATACATTATATTTATTACCCACAGCCATGATACAAAAAATTCTCAAATTTATAAAACTAAATCAAACTAGAACATATAGATAAAGATAATAGTAATATATACAAACTTTTAAACATATAATATACATATATATATTATATAAAAAATCCTAAATACTTAAACTTAAAAACTATAAAAAATCCATATACAAAAACCCTATTCCTAACAACAAATATAAATTCTAATAACTTCTAATTAAACTTATAAAAACCTTCTCACCCATAATGAAATTTCTCCAAATCAAAATCCTTATATTTTCTATATATTTCTCCATAAACCAAATCTTATTTTTTAGCTTAAAAATAATTGATTTCANATACAAACTTTTAAACATATAATATACATATATATATTATATAAAAAATCCTAAATACTTAAACCTAAAAACTATAAAAAATCCATATACAAAAACCCTATTCCTAACAACAAATATAAATTCTAATTAAACTTATAAAAACCTTCTCACCCATAATGAAATTTCTCCAAGTCAAAATCCTTATATTTTCTATATATTTCTCCATAAACCAAATCTTATTTTTTAGCTTAAAAATAATTGCATATATACTTTAGTTTTTACTTGTAAGTATTCTAATATCAAGTTGTTGATTTTATTTTAAGATGTCAGTTGAACACAACATGGGAATGACAATCAAGCAAAGATTGTACATGCCGCCTATAGAAAAGTACGAAAAATTCGACAAATTCCCTTGGAAAATCATAATCCAAGCCTTATTAGTAATTTTCACAACAGTCCAAGCTCTTTTAGTAGTAAATCAAATTACATCATACTCATATTCTCAGTATTTACTATGGAACAAACTTTTTCTTAACCTAAATGTCCAAGGAAGCGACACTAGTATTACAAATTCATACAATTTATTCTCAATACAAGAACTCATAAGTTTTGTGGAACGAACAGCTGATATATATTATCATATAAATAAACATACGGTAGACATCTACTCATATGAACATGATTCAAATGGAGATAAAGAGCCTATAAAAATGTATGTAGACTACTTACACTATGAAGATGTCAAAGATTTAGGATATCAATTTGAATATGATATTACAGAAAATGATCTTGGTCCATTTAGTCATTTAAATCCTAAAAAGTATCTAGATAAAGTTAAAAGGTTTGAAATGAAATTTACTCTGAATCATCATTTGAATCATCATATGGATTTAAGTTCTAATTGTTATCAATGGAAAATTACCCAATTATATGATTATTCAATGCATGGGGTAATTAATACTATGTTATCAACTGAAAGAAGTACTTGTTCAGGGCAGATTATTAGTCCTAATAGCCAGCATATGTGGATTGGAGCTATAGTTTTTATATTAGCTGCAGCTTCACTTATCACAGTCTGGAAATATTTTATGAAAAGGGCAAAGATACTGGCTACAATACGTGGAGGGCCACAAGATTTCAGAAATGCTTGGGAAAGTTTGGGCCTTGCAGAAAAGCTCAGGTTTTTTAACTTATGGGTTGTGTTTACTATTATTGGTAACCTTTGTCAGATATTCGGTGCGATTTTAACAATACTTGATCAGGATGTATCTTTAGGAGCACATGAACACCTTGTAGGTATTGGTTGTTTTTGTGCTTGGGTGGGTAGTGTAAGGTTTTTAGAGCATAAATCAACTTCTTATACAATCATCAATACTTTAAGTAGAAGTTTTTCAACTATTGGTCCTTATATAATAGGTGTTGTACCTATTTTCTTAGCTTATGTATTCTTAGCTATGTGCCTTTTTTGGAAAACTGGCATTTATCCAACAAGTAGTTCTGGGATGATTGCCGCATTTGCTTTAGTTAATGGAGACTCAGTTTATGAATTCACATCACAACTTGTTATTGAAAACAGTTTTCTAGGTCAACTTTACGTTTATAGTTTTATTGTATTTTTTATTTGTTGCGTTCAAAACATATTTATTGCTATTATTCAAGAAGGTTTTGGGTCATTATCTGAAAACCCACCAAAAAGAGGAGATGAAAGTGATGAGGAAGATGAAGAAGATCAAACATTAGAAAGTAGTGTTATTAAAAGAGGAAAGAAAAATGTTAAAGAATTAAAAGAAGCTGAAGATAGTAAGGTATAAATAGGGAAAAAAGCTCAAGAGGCTTTTAAGATGATATTAAATGTTAATAAGAAAAATCAAAATATTAGTTCGGATACACAGGCGCAGATTACGTTGATGGATAATGTGGCGAATAATATTGCGGATAGTTTGTGGAAGTTGATTGCAATTGCTGAACCTTTGCCTTCACAGAAAGTTAATAGAGATGCTTTGAAGTTTTATTTAGCTACCACTTGTCAAATGAAAATTAAAGATGCTCTTGAAAAGATCAAGAAAAACCTTATAGTTGAAAGTGAAAGTTCTTAAAATAGAAAAATAGACAGATTTATTATAGGATAAAAATTAGTTTGGGATTTTGATGATAAGTTTAGGTTTGAAATGTATTTTTTTTTTCTTGTTAAATTAGATTAGGTTTTTTTATATTGTGTTTATTGTATATTATGTATAGAATATAATAAAAAATTGCATAATCATAAGGAAAATTCTTATAAAAATATATCAACAACACAATCTGATAAGCATATTTGTTGAATTATATTTTTAATACATTTTATAAAGGGTGAAATAATGTCGAGGTTTAAGATACTATTAACTTTTGAGTGTAAAAATGCCCCAAAGCCAATCCAGTTCACAATATATCAACAAAAAAAGCATATTCTTATGGTAACTCTTAACGATAATACTATTCAAAAGCATCAAATTAATATATCTTTATTCGACCTTGGACCATTTTTACAGTTCCCATCAGGGTCTTATGCTCTTCCAATACTAACTTTAATAAAAGATAAAGTTTTCAGCTATAAAATTCCTGAATGCACATTGACTGTAACTTGTGAAATTGTCAGTGGTGGGGCATTGTTTATTGAAATGAAAGGAATTGATTTAGATGATTTAGATACTTTTGACTTGAGTGATCCTTATTTTATCCTTACTTCAAACGGAAATGAGTTATACAAGTCTGAGGTTATTTATGATAATTTAAACCCTGTATGGAAAGGATTTACACTAAGAGATACAGAAATAAGAAATGGGGTTGTGGTAAATGTTTGGGACAAAGATGTTGGCAGCGATGACTTTATCGGAGGATGTGAATTTACCTTAGAAGAGTTCATGAGAGGTAAAGCTCGTACATCCATACACAACTCCAAGAAAAAAGGTAACACTAAGTCTGGGGAAATTGAAGTAAAAGTTAGCAAAATACCAGACATCTTAACAAGATTATATGAAATCGGACAATCAGGAATCTGTTACCTCATAGGTTGTAATCTTGATTATCGGCAAACAGGACAAGTTTTAGATCATCTTTATGGTTGTTTTGGGTCAAATCAAAATCTTATTATAGGCTTTGGATCATCTGAAAAAGCAAGCTGGCTTATAGATGAAGTTTCATGTCCTCCAAAACTCCTTCATGATCCTTATCTTAAAAATAAAAGATTAGGTCCTAATTTAATATCCGCGGCAATGTCCCAAGCTTTACCTAGAATGAATATTGAAATACCATGGATTGTATGTATTTTATTACAAAGAGATATTACTGATGTTAAAACTTTTCAACAGATTATTAAAGAATTAGATAGAAATCCTTTGGTTTTTGTAGCTTTTATTCCTAATGATGCTGCGTTTTTAAATTTGGAAAGTGTTGCAGATGTTGTAATTGTTAGGTATGGGGAGAATATTGCTGAAGATATACAGAGGAAGATGATGAATGTTGTTGTTGATTTGGAAAGAAAGGTTATATAGGTTTATAATGGTTTTGATAATATTTTTAAGGTTTTTTAGGAGTATTTGTAGATTAGATGTTTTTTGGATTTTTATAGGATAAGATGATTTGTGTTAGGATAAATATTGTAAAGTGTTAATCAATTATTTAAGAATAATAATGTGATACTTGCGATTAAGAGAAATAAATCAATATATTCAGCTTGTTTTATTGTTTAAGGTTGTTCAGTTAATTTTGGTTATGAATACATAGTCTATTTATAGCATTCTCTATTACTTTTAATATTCATCTCATCTAAAAAGAAATTTTATCTAAATATCCTAAGTTATAGTTGTAACCAAAATCCCTGACTCAATAGTAATAAAAGATAAGCATTTGCTAAAACTAGGTCTTTGTTGTCTAGTTGGGGTGAGCATAGCTTTAAGTAAAACTTTAATCCACTCAGGGTATCCTTTTATAGCTTCAACCTTATCTATTAACTCTCTATTTTTGTCAAGCTTATTTAATCCTGAAAGTTCTTCAAAATTTATCATCTGTAAAAAAGTCATTCCAAGAGAAAAAACATCAGCTTTTCCAGGTTTATATTGAGCAATTCTATCTCCAGAATCTAATTTATCTTGAAGTTCTGGAGCCATATAACCTCTTGTTCCTTGTATTGAATATTCCATTGTTGGGGATATAGTAGCTTCACTTTCTCCCTGGATTTTACTAATACTAAAATCAATAACTTTAACATTTTTATCTAATGTGACAAGAATATTGTGAGGTTTAATATCGCAGTGGTAGATACTTTTTATACTAAGTTCAGAAAAACAGTTTAATAAAGAAATAATCCACTTTTCGATAAGTTGTGGTTCAATACGCTCACCTTTTCGTTTGCACTCTGTTAGAAAATCCATTAAGTTTTTTTCTCCAGCTTCCATATGCAAATTTACTTTTTTATGTTCCTTATTAGTTCCATAATACTTCAAAAAACAATTATCATTAGTGGCCCTATTTGATAAATAAGTAAGTATTCTAATCTCATTATCAATAGGCGATGTATCATAATTATCTTTTAAAAAAGTATAGGTTTTAGTCACAACAACTTGTCCATCTGGAGACCTCGATTTCCATATTGTCACATTAATCATATCACTACTATGAGCATAAATAGCCCCAGGATCTCTAATCATCTGACTCCAATCAATCAAATGTTCCTTCAAATCTTCATTCGGAGTTTGTTCTTTAGGTATTTTCTTATAATTAGGACACAAAAACATTTTCGCAGTACCGATTTTCCCTTCAATAAACGTGATTTTTTCTTTAATTTCATCTCCTAAGTTTTTAATAGATTTAACCAAGCCAATTATTTCCCTTGATTCTTCGAAATTAGGGTTTATATTTTCACCTAGTATTTTTTTAAACCCTCTTAAATCATTTATGTTGATAATATTTTCTAAGATTTGAGCTACAGACATATTAGCTATACTGTCGATTTTAAGTTTAAAACTCTGTCCTTCTTTTATGAAATATAAGATTTCTTTCATTGATAATATTGATTGAGATTCTTGCATTTTTGATATTAAAGTGTATGTTATAGAAATATATCTAAGATCAAGCCAATCTTTTATAGGTTCAATTAAGCTTTCTGGGGTTATAGTTGATATTTTTTCAGCCCATATTGGGAGCATGCTTGGTTTTGCATGGGATAATTCTTGGATTATAGCGGCAGTGTATGTATTCATAATACATTCTTTGTATTCAGGTCGGTAGTCCATGAAATATTTTACTGTGCTAAAGAACTCAATTCCTTTGTTTTCAGCCATAGGCGCATCTTTGCAAACTCGTAAAGTTATCAAGGCTAGCATGTAATCAAGAATATAAACATTATCTCTACCTAGTGCATGATAATAATCAATGATTTCTATTAAACTGAGGTCAATAGGATTAGTAAGTATTTTTCTGAATTTTGAAGGGATCTGGGCTTCTTGTGTAGAAGCATTAGCTTTTAAAATATCAATAGTCAACAAAAAAAGGTCATCTGGAATCTCAGACATATTTATTTGTAGATATTCTTCCATACTTCCTCATAAAAAAATTATTTTCACCCTTTAAAATCCATCCTAAATCCAAGTTTTATACTAAAAACTTCTACCACAATAAAAAATGCTCATAAAACACATAAAAAAAGCATATCCAATACAAAAATCAGCCTAAAAATCAATAAAAATACCATTTATAAACATGCAAGATTCAAGAAGTAACATTATGTTCAGAAAAACAAAATCTTATAACGGTCGGAATAATACTTCATCTGACTCAGAATATGCTGCTGAACAATCTCGTATTGGATCTATAAAACAACGTAGGGAAAAAATAAAAGAACATCGTCGAGTTGTCTTCTATGGCAGTTCCCAAGAAAAATCTGAACTTAAAGCTCGTATAAGTCTAGATGCCCAATTTCAATTAATCATGAAAGAACAAAAATTCCTAGAAGAAAAAAGAAGATCTGATATAGAAAGTGAGGCAATAGAAAAACATAGGAAAATAATACTTCAAATGGAAAGACAAAAGGAAATGGAAAAAAAACAAAGGCTTAGGGAAGTACAAGAAGCTAATCGTTTAGCATCTATTGCAAGAAGAACTTCGAGTTTAGAGAAAAAAGTTCTTGATGATATGAGAGATAGGGAAATTATACAGGAAAATATTTATAGATATCAGCCTAATGTTTTTTAGGGTTTGATTATTAGTTTGATTTATATTTTTAAGTTAAGATTGGGTGTTAGAGAAAGTCAGGGTTGAGAGAATTTGAATTAGATTTTGTACTGGATAAGGTTTTAGGATTTTATTTGGAAAAATCCTGGTTTGTGATTGAGAAGATTGCCGATGGATGCTGGGTTGGAAATGAAGTTTTTAAGATGTGCAAATATTGAATGGTACTGGATAAGGCTTTAGGATTTTATTTGGAAAAATCCTGGTTTGTGATTGAGAGGATTGTCGATGGATGCTGGGTTGGAAATGAAGTTTTTAAGATGTGCAAATATTGAATGGGAGATTATGGTGCGTTTTGATTAAAATTTTATATAGTTTTTAATTATTATAATTATGTTTAGGTTAAATTGAAAGGTAGTTAAAGTAATAAGTATTGGGACTTGATTCTTTTGAGATTTTTAATTGGATTCTGCATCATGCATTCAATATTAGCAGCAAATATTTAAAAATAATAGGTTTCCTAAGTACCATCTTTGTTTAAGATTCTGATTCTACACTAAAAAACCAAAAATATTATGTTTTTCTATAAAAACCCCAATTAGCAAGTCAAATATTTCCCTTTCTCATCTTTTCACCAAAATCCAATCTAAATATAAAAATATTCACCCCAATAATAGCACGTAGAATAAAAATCAAGACATGATATTTTTAAATTCAAACAACCCTTTGATTAATAATATTACATATAATAATTACATCATTATAAGTAATATCACAAAGCTCTCTAGAGAAAATTCAACAATTATTTAATTTTAATTATAGATTGTTATTTTAAGTACCTGCAATCCATACCTGGCTGAGCCCTAGCTAAAAAGTTGTTCAAAAACCCAGCTTTTTGCCCATAAAACTGATTGCTCGGCGACATCTGTGCTGGTATATAAGGACTCACATACATATCCTCACGATTCATAAGTTTAGGTGTTGATCTTGATGACAATTTCCCCACAGAATTCGACCTATAATTCCTTTTCCTCTCATACTGTACCGAATAACTCGTATTAGGAGACTTAGACCTTCTACTTATAGGTGTTCTCATCCTATTTGCCGATATAACAGGCTTAAAAGTACACCCATCTAATTCTTTATCTTTATTAGCCTTTCTCTGTTCTTCAATTTTCTGCTTTTTAGCTTGTAGCCAATACGCATTTCTTTCTAAAACATTCATTTCAAGTAAATCTGGAGGTTCTTCTGGTTCTAAAAAATTACTTCGATTCCTAACTTCCTGTCTAAGTTTCTGAATCAAATCAAGAGATGCTCTTGTAACACCTGGTCTTTCTATATTTGCATGTTCTTTTGGGATGATTTTTTGAGTAAAGCTTTTCCCTGGATTTGAGTCTTTAAGGCGCTTTTCTAAATCTTTTATTGATACTTGAGCTTGTTTAGGCATGAATCGTGGTGTTGCTGAATTTGCTGAAGTGACTGATTCGGTTGATCTTTTGGCAAAGCGACTGTTAGCTAAAACATGCTCGAGATGTGCTGAAGGGTTTGAAATATTCATTGTTAATGAGTTTTCTTTAGAAATGTAAGGATTTTGAGTGTATTTTTGCCTTAAGATGTCTTCGATAGTTCTTGGGCTACATAGTTGTCGGGAGCTTGTTGATGATTCAGAGATTGAACATAGATTGTTTTGTTTTAAATTGATATAAGAATTCGTATAGTCTACCATTTATTAGGGTGTGTTTAGGTTTTTAGATTTTAGATTTGATATAAGAATTATTAAAGTTGAGGATGAGGGTTTGTATGATGGGAAGATTTTTTAGAGTTTGAATAGGGAAAATTTTTGATTTTTGTGGTTTTGAAGACTTAGAAAAAAGAATTGTCATGGAGGGATATTGAGAGGATTTACTTTTTTTGTTAGGAATTATGATTTTGATGAGGTCATGGTGATTTGGTGCTTTTGAGATTATGGCTTGGAGAAAATACGATATAAAGTTTTTTTTTTTGTATTAAGGGATTTAGATTGAAGTTTTGAATACAGATACTTATTTGGAATAAGAAGTGTTATAGGTTTATCTGCACTTTTATATGATGATTATAATTATAATTATGACGATATTTGCTTTATATGGCTTCATATTTTTTTTTTTTACATTTACTAGATTATTAATTAAAGTTATAATTATTACAATCTTCAGAAAATCTTATCATACAAATGTTTATTTCTAATTAAATTTTACATTCATACACAAATAATATAATAATATTAACTTTAAATTTTAATAACTTTCCTCATAGTATGCTTAAGCAATCATCCCACAAAAAATCAATTCTCTTTTATATTTTTTCTCATATTTTTCAACACTTCAAAAACTGCTTTTCAATCCTTTGAAAATTCTACACTAGTCTCAAACGAATTACTGAAATAAATCATAACCATCTTCTTCTCCTAACTTTTACTCAGCACTCTATATATTTCTTCAATCTGTGACTTTTAAAATACTCATCTTCTTAATCACAATCTTATTTCCTTACACAAAACTGATATCTTTAAAATTATTGTCTATCTAATTAAAATTCCTCTGTATCTTAATCAAATTTTCTCTAACCCCAAACTCTTCATTATCCAACTTTGAGTCTACAATAAAAACTGCTAATTTTTTTAAACTTTCTTGTATTTTCATGATTTTTAGTTTTGATTCTTATAAAACTTTCCCTTTTTTATCTTAGAATTTTCTTTATTTTTATGAAAATGTTTTTTCGGTTTGAACTGATTTTATCTTGAATGCATTCTTTAACAGATTTTGTTTTTATATCTTCGAATTGATATTTTTTTAAATCAGATTGACAGAGGCTTGTTGAGGTGTATTTTTGTAGTAGAATTGTATTCAAACTTTGATTTTCTTGTTGTCTAGATTTTGTTTTCATGTTTTTTGTTTATGAGTTTCCCCTTGTCCATATTTAATGTTATTAAGATACCAGAAAAATAGCAAAGGGTTTGGCAAATGAAGGATTTTTATGAGAAAATTATGTTTTAAGGTAAATTGGGTAATTTTCATTAGGTTGAAAATCAGTCTAATGATTGTTGTGGAGAAAACTAAATAAATATTAAAACCAAGCAGAATATAGCTTTTTGATATAAGAAATGCATATAACTTTCAAGTTTTTTTGGGTAGTTTGCCATGAATTTTTACGTTGTCGTGAGGATGAAAAGGTTAAGTAAATGCCAAGAATATTATATGTTAAGATAAAATATTACATAAATATAATATTATAATTAAATAATCTAAGAAGGATTTTAGCATAGAAAAATGATAATAATTATTTCAGCCTAGTTATTATTCACATATTCATATTCATATTAAATAAAATAAAAAACAGGCAAATATTTTTATAATATTTTTATACACAACAACATTTTATGCCAAAATTCTTAAAATTTCCTACTTTTCATATTAAAAATTCCACTATTCCATTATCCAAATTCAATCAAAATCTAATCAAAAATGAAGCTTTTCGGGCCGAACCCAAGCCTGAAATCAGTAAAATCATTTCTTATTTCTCACAATCTCTACAACTACAAACTAATGAACTACACAAACTATTTCAGCCAAGAAGACCTTAAATCCCTTGCCTCTTTACCTTGCCCTTTAAATAAAGGAAATCTTGACTCAAACAACATCCGCATATCGAAAATACTAAGAAATGCTTTAGAAATTCCTGAAAAGAATGCATGTAGCAACTGTTCTATGAAATCAGTATGCAAAAATGTGAATTTTATATCAAGAGTTAAACCAACACTAGCTGAATATACAAGATTTTTATATATTAGGTATTTAGATTTACCAAAAGATCAGAAATGTATTGATAGTATTAATAAGCTTTTAGAAGGTTTAGAAAAATTTACAACAAATGTTGATAAGTATCCAGTTTCTTTAAAAAAAATTCAGCTTAAAGTGGGAAAGAATGATAAAAGAGAATCGGATGAGATAAAAAGTGATAGAAAAAAAGAGAGAAGAGAGAGAAAAGGGGGAAATGAAGGGGATGAGATAAGAAGTGATAGGAAAAATGAATGGAAAGAGAAAAATCATGATGTTGAAGAAAAAGATGAGATAGGTAGTGATAAGAAAAAAGAGAATATGATAAGTGTTGATAATAAGGAAGAGAATCTGAAAAATAATGATGAAAAAGAATTGAAAGAGAAAAAAAGCGAGGTGAAAACTTTGAAAGGAAGAAATGATGATAGGAAAGAATGGAAAGATAAGAGGATTGATAGAAATGAAGAGAGTAATATAAAGATTGATAGAATGGGAAAAAATGAGATTCGAACTAGTAGAAATAAAGAAAGAGAAAAAAGCTTTGAAGAAAATGAAGAAGATGAGGAAAATATTTATATGAATGAAGAGAGTGAAGAAATTGAACCTATACCTTCGATAAAAACTTTTAAAAAGAAAGTTAAAATTCATAAGAAGTTTATTTGGAAACCTAAACCTGAGGATGAGATGAAAAAATTGAAGACTGAGAGGAGAAATGAACGAAAATCAGCAGAAAAAGATGTGGATTTTATGGTAAAAAAAACTGCGACTATTGTTAAAAAAGGGACGAGCAAGCATAAAAGGGTTAGTAAGAATAGAAAAAGGTCAGCAAATAAATAGTTAATGATTTTTTGAATATGGAATATAAGATTAAGATTTTTTAATGCAGAGATTGAGTTTATGAGTAAATTTTATTGAATTTTTATTGTGGATTAGCAAATACAATAGATTTTTGTTTGATTAATATATTATATAATATTCATAAATATACAATATTACTCTGATTAAAAACTAAATCTTTCCACCGCATGATTTTTAGACTATCTAAAAAGTTTCTTATTGAAAAGAAAATATCTTATAAAATTTTGCCAAAGATAAGATAAATAGTGGAGTGTGTGACTGTTTAATTATTGATTATTATAAATTTTGTTAATCTAATATACAAAATATAGAAAGTATTAATACTTAAAGAAATACATCTATTTGCATATAAGTTTTATCTGACTTTATTAGAAAATTTTATCTAGTAAATATGAAAAAAGTTAATAGCGTATTTGGAAGAAATTCCCCCTGACACAAAAATTAATCCTTTTTTATTGCATTATATGATGCTAAATTTCAGGAAAAATCTGTCGAACGATTTTATTTTTTAAGTTTTCTAAGAGAATCTTATTAAACATTCTGATTTTACTTTATAAAGGTTTTTCTACGACAATAAAGTTTTAAACAATCTAGTTAATTATTTATTGAGGATTTTCAAAACTAATTCAATGCATCCTTGAATATTAGAAAAAATTTCCATGTTTTCTACTCTATTGTTGAGATTATTAATGCTAGTCTTCAATTCTTCACTTACAGCTTTTACTTCTCCACTGATACCTTGAGCTTTATTTTCAATAGTTTTATATACTTAAAATGGTTTATGATCATTTACCTCACCCTACAGGTCTAGTAAAGCTGGTGGAAAGATCGATTTAAGTATCCGACAAAAATTTTTATTTTATTTTTTTAGTCCTGGGAGCTCTTAGGGATGCAAGAGTTCTGCCTAACATCACCCAAAATTTAGAATTTAGTGATAAGAAATGCAACTTATTAAATTGTTTTTCCTAAAATAAGTTTTGGGTATTGGTTATTGTTTATAAATAAGTATAGTATTCTCTTTGCTTTAGAATAATTCTATACGATTTATGTTTTATTTTTTGCTTGTGTATATATATTTATCATAACAATTCAAATAAGCTTTTCCTATTTTTAGATTTCAATATATGGTAAATTTTTTTTCTAATTTCTGTAATAAATACATAAAACTAGCTAAACTTTATGCATTTTTATATGGAAAGATAATAATTATTACAAAACTCTAAAGTTAAGTTGTGGATTTCTAAATCCTAATTTATGCTAAAAAAAATGTTAGAGACGATGAGCTTATAGGTTTTGAATATAATAAATCTCTGGATATGCCTAAAATATGACGATAAATTTATAGAAGTTATAATTATTACAGTCATTATGTATGTGATCAGATTTAACTACATGAATTTCTTCACCAGTTTTAACATTTAATTCATATGTATTATTTTAGTTAGATTTTCTACTATCTTTTGTTATCCCTGCATATTTTATATTGTATAAAACCAATTCTTATGGTTACTCCATAAGAATATTCAATTTCTCTTATCACTTCCCCTTCCTATATATAAAAAGTATAATCATTCCACTTAAAAAAATCAAATATTTAAGCTATGCATAAATCTAATAAAAGAAAATTATTATTATAATATTTAACTTTAAGATAAAAATCCTATCAAATAAAATCTTATAATCCACGCTTTAATTCATATGAAAATTATTTAACATATGCTTTTCTTAGCAACTCTCTACAAAAACTTTTATCCAGCTTCATTTCTTTGTTTTGAAATGCAATCAGAAATCAGAAAAGTTTTAATTATTCAAATCACATTTAATCATACACCCTTTCTAACATCTCTTTTCTCAAGGACAAACCTTATAGTTAATCTCAATCCTAATATCCCTCTCCATTAATCTTATGGATAAGATCAATCCAAATAGCATATAAAAATGAAAGGGCCTTTAATCCTATCTCTCCTCAGTATCTGTAATGCATGGTGGTGTACAGGGCATATGCTTGGTGCATATATAGCCCAAGTCGAATTAATGCAAAAATACCCTTCCATCTACAATACAGTACAAAGTATTCTTGGTCCTTTAAATGGTGATCTGACCGGAAATATAGCCAATACTTTAACTGAAACCTCCTGTTGGGCCGACGATTTAAAAGTTAATAAATTTAATGAAGCCAATACCCTTCATTATATAGATAAACCTTATAATCCTCAAGGTTTATCAATAGATCCAACCCCAACTGATAATATTGTATGGGCCATATCAAATTTTAACAACACTTTAATAGCATCAGTTACTGCTCCATTAGAAAAATCATTAGCTTTAAGGTTTTTAGTGCACTTTTTTGGGGATATTCATCAACCATTACATGATACAACTTTGTTTAGTTATTCTTTTCCTAATAGTGACTATGGGGGGAATTCTTTTAAGATCGTTTATGATGAGAATGTTAACAATTTGCATAAACTATGGGATTCTGCTATTGGCATGCTGGAAACTGATTTACCAAGACCACTTAGCAGTAGTAGTTGGGAAACTTTAGACCAGTTAGCTCAGTGGTATACTGGGAATTATACTAGAGAGGATTTGAGGTATGAGTTGCAATCAAAAAGCTTAACTTCTTGGACACTTGATGCTTATATGCTAGCGATTGATTATGTTTATAATGGTATTGAAGTTGGACAGACACCTAGTCCTGAGTATGTAGCTTTAGCAAGGCAGATTGTTATGAAGCAGATTACCCTTTCTGGGTATAGGCTCACTGATTATTTAGTATCAGCTCTTACTCCATTTACTCAGGTGGAATTATATTATTAGTTTTTAAGTTTAAAAGATTTATAATAAGTTTAGATTATGATATTTAGGATGCTAGTTTTTATTATACTGATCTAAATTAAAATATTGATTATAATTTATCATTATAAGATATTAGGAATATATAAAGTTTTGAATCAAATAAGCATTTTAGCAATTCATAAATCCAATGCAAAAAATTATGATTTATCACCCTTATCCACTTTTGCATCATCTCCTAAACTATAAAACCCTCATTTTTCTTATAAAATACGCGCGTTTTCATTCAAAATAAATCAAAAATTCTTATATCGTATCATTTGGTTGTTTTCTAATATACTAAAGGTTAAAAATACTTCAACTATTAACACATTAAATAAATTTGCATAAAATTCAACAAAAACGCATCAGTTTTTATTTAAAGTTCTAAAGTTTTTTCTGAGTATTTTATTGTTTGAGGGGACTTAAATATTCGATTATAACTGCTGTGGTTGAATTATGTATCGCTAAGATGATATCTATGACACTTATTAGTTATTGTTGGATTAGAGTTTCGGGGGCTACGATTTAACCATGTATGTTCTAAAGCTTCTCTTGGGGTAATCATTTTATAAGGTTCCCATTGTAAGGATTTTTCAACAAGATCAATAAATTCTATATCAGCCCCATTGAGGATTTCAAATAAGGTTTTAGTCGCTGGTTGACGTTTTTTACCTTTGCAATTAGGGACAATCCTTGGTTCATTACGGGAATTGAAATAAAAATAAGAAAAAAAGGGCTGATTTATATGAAAAAATCTTATAAAATTAAGTATTTAACGGCAAAAACACTAAATTCCTTAGACACAACGCCAATCCTCAGATAAAAATAGTATTTTAAACAAAAAGTCTATATTTTATAATAAAGCATCATCATAAACCCTTGAAATACATAGTTTTTCTAGGACTCTTATTCACATACTCAATCAAAGGTACCAAGAACTTCCATCATACAACAAAACAAATCGTCTCATTATCTCCAGGGAAAATCGGTTTGCCAATATACAGTTCCACCATAATACATCCTAAAGACCAAACATCAATTGCTTCATTATATTCCATCCCTAAAACAATCTCAGGTACTCTAAAAAACCTACTTTGTATATAAGTATAAATTTGTTGAGTATCATAACAAGAAGATCCAAAATCAATAACCTTAACCGAAGATTTCGAAGCCTTATGCAAAAGTATATTCTAAAGCTTCAAATCACAATGAATAAACTTTAATTTTCCAAGTAAATACAAAACATGAAAAATTGATACGTATATCTTTTAATATACCTTAAAGAAATCCCTTTAAATCCTTCACTTTTTAACACATCATATAAACTCTGCCCGAGCATTTAAAAAGCAATACAAGTGTGATTCCTGAATTTTATCATATTTTTAATATGCACAATATTATACTTTTCACCCTTATCTTTTCTAATAAACTTTTAAGTATTTTGACTTCAACTTCAGCTTGTTGATGAAACCTGATTTTATTTCTAATGATTTTCAAAGCCATATGCTCTTTAGTTTTATGGTCAATAACCTTAAAAATTTTACCAAAAGACTCTTTTCCTAATATACTTAACACTTCATATCTATAAGCAATATGATCATCAAGAACAATTTTATAATCCCCATGGTCATCATCATATCCATAATTCATATTAATAGTATAATTTTTTATTTTTTCAGCTGGAAGGCCAAGATAAAAAATTTCATTGTATTCTAGTATTTCGCTTTGTTCGAAATGACTTAATAAATATTTAAAGTAACGATATGTTAGAGATAGGGTTATAGGCAAATTTAAAGAGTCAAAACATTTTTGAGAGTCTTCAGATGTACCTGGTTATGTCGAGATGATAATGGATTACTTATTGTATTTGATATAAAATTTGTTGGTAAATCTTGGAGTACTTTTTTGTTTAATTTTCAGTAAATAACTCAGGCTTTGAAGCTACTCTAGAGTGGTATGTGTTTATTGATGGGCCTTGAGAATTGTGTCTTTTTCCATGACTGAATTGGATTTTTTGTGTGGACATCATAATATTAACTTTGATGCTCTTAGAAACATCTTCATCTAAGAGTTTTTCTTGAGCTTTTTGTAACCTTGTTGAAAAATCAAGAATACATTGTTTGAGTTTTTGGATTTCTTCAAATTGTGAGTTAAGGTCAATTTCGTTTGAAATTTTATGAGAGTTTTTCATCTTTTTTAAATAGTGTAAGAAAATATTGTTTTTAAGTGCAGATAGGATCTTTGATTAATGGAAGAACTTGGGAAGGATGATTTTTTTTATTT
Source organism: Stentor coeruleus (assembly GCA_001970955.1). Lineage (NCBI taxonomy): Eukaryota > Ciliophora > Heterotrichea > Heterotrichida > Stentoridae > Stentor > Stentor coeruleus. Next base: position 10,591 of record MPUH01000802.1, on the reverse strand, counting down.
TTAAGGGAAATTTATTTGGGATTGTGAGGGAATATTATGGTGAAGGTTAAAAAAGGTTGGATTTTTAGTGGAAAGAAATTGGAGATATGGTTTAGGAAGTTTCTGGGGAATCATAAGAAAATTAAGTAAAAAAGTAGGAAACTGATGAGTTAGTATAATAATATTATGAGAAATTGTGTGATTAAAGAATATATTTAATATTATATATGCATTTAAAACTAGGCTTGTGTTTAAATTATAAGTTACATCAGTTCAGACTATAAATTTTGTATTATTATAAAAAATATCAAGTTTATCTTAATAAAATACTAAAAATATTTTGAACTACAATACATTATTTCATCAAAAAGTTGAAGGAATAAAAATATTTTGAATTCAGCTTTATGATATTATTACATTTAACAAGTATTCAGTTATCCTATAAAATCTATCTTCCACCAGATCATCACATCCCTTATGCAAATCTTTTTTAATCTAGAAAATATATATTATCTTAATATACCCTTAGACTGATTTTTATTTAACCTTCTTTTATATCTTAGAATTATATTTGCAAAAAAATCTTAACTGTTTGGCTTTTATATATTTTCAACAGTTGAACAGTAAAAAAATAATATAAAAGATTGGATTTTCTTATAATATTTATATAGTAATCTGTATAATCTTATATATTTTTGTGTAAAATATTTAGTAAAAATGATGCAATTTTGTGTTTTAATATGAATTAAATTTGTTATAAGACTTTAGCTTAATATTGAAGTAATTTATATTACAAATATTGTAATAAATTATAAACAGTGTAGTTTATATAATAATAAAAGGATCTAAATTCAGATACAGAATGCTATAATTATTCTAACTTCTACATAATAGCAAAAAGGTTTGAAAGCTAATTAGAAATGAAAAAATTGTATTATTTCAGTTATTAGAAGTTAAATCTTCATTTAAATTGTGTAAGTTTCTATATAAAAGAGTTCATTTTGTTTACTATATTAGGATATAAGAGTATTAAGGATTAAAATTCGCAGTAAAACTTTAAACTATTTATTGTTTATTAAAAATATCTTCTATAATAAATCAATAATAATTTCCTAATTTTTTAGTCTTAATAATTCTAACTATAAGCCTTATACAAAATTAGTAAGCATTTATCATACAATTATTCTAATATACTTAAGGTTTTTTACGATAATATATAATTGAATTAAAAATAAGGTTTTATAATAGAAATACCCTATTTTTGAAATACAAAATACTAATATTTACATTACTAAGTTATTAGAAAAATGATAAAAACTTTATATTTGCTATTTAGTTAATACAATTATCACTTAATTTCATAATTACATATCTTTTTATCATAAAAAATCATCAAAATTTTCTTACAACTTTCATTTTTCAATGTTAAATTTTTCTTTTTCTTTTAACATAAACCTTCAAAAGTCTTTTACTTAAGTTTGCAAACTTATAATTTCTACAATAAAACAATTTTAACTAAAAAATATTATTATTATGTAACACACTTTAGTAAATTATNTATAAACCTTCAAAAGTCTTTTACTTAAGTTTGCAAACTTATAACTTCTACAATAAAACAATTTTAACTAAAAAATATTATTATTATGTAACACACTTTAGTAAATTATGGTTGACGCTCAAATATGTGAAATTTTAAAAAACCTGCTCAATGCTGATAAGCAAACTCGAGAAGTGGCTGAACAAGAGATTCAATCTTTAAAACTCAATACACCAGATCTCTTAATCTCCTCTTTGACAAGTCTCCTGCTAGACCCAATAGCAGATGATATAAAATCACTCTCTGCAGTTTTGCTTAAGCAATACCTAGCATCCTTATGGGTGCAACTGGACCGACACTTACAATACAACATAAAACAAAAGCTTTTAGACTCACTTCAAAGAATTTCAAACATAAGTCTGTTGAAAAAATGCTGTGACGTAATAAGCGAAATCTCTATACAAACATACAAAGAAGGTGATCTAGAAAGCCGTTCCCATATAGTAAACTTTCTTATGGAAAGTTTGGAATCACAAACGAATAGTATGATATTTTCATCATTTCAGATACTTTTGGTTATATATCCTTTTTATATTGAAGAGTTTTCTATGTATAAAGAAGTTCTTTTTCAAGCATATTATAAGTATTTAGAAAGTTCTGAATGTGAGATTAGAGGGATTTGTATTCAAGCTTTTAATGTTATGATATCAGTTGTTGATGGAGCTGAAGCTATGTATTATGCTGAGTTATTACAGAATTTACTTAAGTCTATTATTTTTATATGTGGGATGTCAGAGTATTTGGCTGAAGTTTGTTTGAAAAGTTTGAGAGATTTGGCTGAAACCGAACCTTTGTATTTTAGGTCAAGGATTTTATGGTGTTTTAGCTTTACTGAAAATATATGCAAGATGCAGGTTGGAGTTGGGTGCAAGTATCTTTGTATGGAATTTGTCACATTAATTGTGGAGAACTACTCACAATTGATCTCACAGAAAAAAATCGTCCTTGAAGGCCTTTTTGTCCTTTTTACAAGGAATTTTATGGAGTTTCTCTGTCCTATGGCTGAAGATGTAGAAATCAACTACGAAGAGCTCTTTTTGTCGCTTTTTAATAGAGTCACTGGATCTTTGAAAGTGAATTTTATAGACATCATCTTAGAATTCTGTGAATCTTTAGATAAATCTCCGAAAGAGTGGTATTTCATCTATATCTCAATAAAATGCTTAAAATCCATAGTAAAAGAACTAGAAAACAGTGAAAAACTAGACTGGTCTATAAATTACATAATAAAATACTCTTCAAGCCAAACAACTCAGATCAGATTCGCCAGTTACTCAGCTATAAAACATCTCTCCGAAAGTTTCCCAAAGCATTTCGCCACAAAATACTCTGACTCTATAATCCCAGTGCTAATATCAGGGTTTTCTGAGTCTCAGTCCGAAATTCTTACAATAGCCATAGAGGCTTCTAAAGAGTTTTTTTATTATTCTGAAGGCCAAGTGTCTACAAAACATATAGAAACCCTTCTTCCAGCAGTGGCAAATCTGCTTATAAAACACGGTTTTTCTGAAAAAACCCTTGGAGTTTTAGAGTCCATAGTCCTTTTATATCGTAAAAACCTAAGGAAATATTTTGACGAGTTGTTTGAAAAAGTTTTAGAAATCACTTCAACTACAGAAAATAAGTCAATCCAAGCAGCTGGACTTGGGTGTTTGTTATCTTTAAGGAAAATCCTCAGTAGTGGGGAGCTAAAAAAATACGCGTTTTCATATGTGGCTCTACTTAAAAAACTTATAGGAAACAACCTAGCCGATGAATTTGTCAAAACTCATGTGCTCAATGCTTGGAAAATCCTCAGCAAAAGCCTTAGAGGAGATTTGTCTAACTATCTCGACCAAATTGCCCCAATATTACTTCTTTATTTACAAAGTCCAACAGATTTAGAAATTGAAGAACATTTAGAGACTTTATTAGCTTTAATTGAAGCATCGCCAGAGAGTTTTTTCCCTTATATGCCAACAGCTTCTGAACTTATTGTAGGTTTTTTAATTCCAAGTTCATCAGATAGTGTAAAAATACTCGCCTGCAGTCTAGCCGCTTCATTAGTTAAAGTGATAAAAATAAGTTACAATAAAGAAATCCTCTCAGGTATAGTCCCATATTCTAAAGGTTTTATATCAGCGATCTGGCGTTTATGTTTAAATGAAAATGATTTAGGAGTATTAATAGAAATACTAGGGAGTTTAAGAGTTATAGTCGAAGTTCCAGGGTTTGAATATCTAAACAAAGATGAAATCGGGCATATTGGCCGTGTAGTTATAAAAGTTATAGAAGAAATTAGTAAAGGAAAAAACAAAGAAATTAGGGAAAATGATATGAAAGCATGTTCACAAGTGTTTTTGTCATTATTTAGAACACATGTGAATAATAGTGCTAATTTAATTGACTATGCATACAATACAATTGTTGCAAAATTTTTAAATGAGTCGAATTCGCAAAGGGATAAAATTTTTGCTTTAGAAGTTTTGGGACATATTTTAGAAAGCGTTGGGGATTTGGTCGATGGGGTTAAACTTAAGGAAATGGTTGGGATTTTGATTTTTTATATGGGAAACCAAGTTCAGAATATTAGAATTGCTTCAATTGAAGGACTTACAAGGTTTTTCAGTTCAGTTAAGAGTGAAAAAGTAGTTGTGTCGTTGCAGATTATAATGGCTGGGCTAGAAAAATCGTTAAATTGTAAGGAAAAACATGCTGGGCCAGAGAAAGAGAGTGCTAAAATCGCTGTGGGGGTTATTTTAAAGCACCAGAGGAATTTGGTAAAGCTAGATTTGATTATCCCTTGGTGGGTTAGGTATTTGCCTATTAGGAAAAATAAAAACAAAGCGCGGGAATTACATGATTTTCTTGCGGATTTAGTTATAAATGATGCTTCAGTTATGGCTGATAGAGTTGATATTGTTAAATTCTTTGTTTCAATTGCTTTTACTGATGTTTGTGCAAAGAGAACTGTTACAAAGATTGAAAAAATCATTGAGATGTTTTTAGAAAGTCATGAGAAGGTGGTGCTTATTCAGGCCTTGCCAGAGTCTATGTGGGGTAAGTTTCCTAGATTGTTTTAAGTTAATAATTGTATAGTTGAGCCTGAAAGAATTGTTCAAAGCAGACTTGTGCAGTTTTATTAAGATTTTGGACTAGTGTGTGGATTATGGGTTTTAAGTAATATTAAGATTAGATAAGCCATTATGCAAATATCAAAAAAAAGCGCACATCTAACTTGTTAATCCAAACTTTACAGTAACACCTAAAAATATCAAAAACATCATCATAAAGCCTTCATCTTAATTCATCCAAAAATCTCAAAAATATCTTCCTACAAATCTTATACCCACATCTTTAAACTTTTCCATCCTCAGCTTATTATTATCCAACCTATAAAAAATCTTAACTTTCTCATAATAAAAAGTCTATTAAAAAAACCTTAATCATATTTTTACTCAACGTGTAGTTATACTAAATTACTTAGCCACGGCAAATCTTCTCTGAGGGAAGTTTTGTTTGCGTTTAAGCACACGGAGCACTAGCTTATTCTGTTGTTTCTTTGTAAGTCTTCTACGAATAGCCCTGGTTCTCTTACCTCTAACATCAAGTGGCTGATATTTCTTTCCTTTGCTGTCAAGTCTAACCTTTTCTAGTTTCTTTTCATGAATCACAGTTAAAGCTGTAGCAATTGATTTTCTCACAATCTTGATTTTGGCAAGTTTGGCTGGGGCACCTCCTGCAACTTTGGCAACTTTAAGCGTTGAAAGCTCATTTTTAAAGTCTTCAACTTGCTTTTTTAGTTGGTCTTGGTCTTTCTTTCGAAGCTCAGATGCTTTGACTTTCACCATTTATTATTTGGAAATATGTCAAGGGTTTAGTTGGGTTTTTATGTTTATTTCGCCTATAGGAATTAGAGTTTGAATAGGTTTTGGCTTGAGGTTTAGGGTAGGATTTGAAGAAGTTAGTGAAATTAGTGATATTTTTTGTACCTAGCATTAATATCTTATAATTGTGAGTATAAAATATGGGAATGTATGTAGCAATGGGCAATTAGGATAAGGACATGAATTAGTATTTTAGAATTTATCATGATAATAAATTTAAGTTTACCCCCCCCCAAAAAAAATACAATTTTAGCCTTAAAGTGTTCTATATGAGACTTTAAAGTGTGTTGCATATTTTTTCAGGTCTTGGTTTTAATCTTTTTGCTTTTTGTGATACTTTAATCAGAGTGATTCAAATGGGCTAGGTATATAGATGAAAATATTTAAGGTTAAAATTTATGATGGGCTCAGATGTGGGGTTTAAGAAATTAAAGTAACTATTAATATGAAAAATAAGTGTATTAAGTATCTGATAAAGATTATTAGTAGTTTAAATAAAAGATTACTTTAAAAAAACCAACCGAAAGTTTCTTTCTTTTAATATTTTTCAATAATTTTTATGTTATAATAAAAGGGGAATTTTTTTTTAAAGAGTTTAGGGTTTTGAGGAATTTTTCATTAAGATAATTTCTTGCTGCATTTTCCAGATATAAGATTGAAATTATTCCTGTTATTTTTGTTATTAGAACTTATGCAGATTATCAAAATAAATAATAATTTTATATCAAACTACTAATTAAAGTATATGATAAATTGTAGAGATTATATGTTGAAATATTTACTCAAAGCTTTTAATTTTTTTTGCTCTGTATTATATTTGGTTTTTTCATTAATTTTTATTTAAAAATATAAGTATGTCTTCCGTTTATAATAATCTATTCATAGTAGTAAATATTATAAACAGTAAAGTTTGGTTTATATATGAAATATTAATAGTAAAAATACTCAATCATGAACATCAGAAAATTAAAAGTTCCAGCGCACGGTGCAAAAATCGAAGCCTTCCATACTAGTTCTCAAAAACCAGGCAAATTCATATCTGAAGAAATGCGTATGAGCCTTTCCAAAACTATAAGCACTTCACAGAAAATTATCCCTTTAAAACAATCAAGATCCAACTCAGTCCTCAAGCAAAAATTCAGTCAAATGCTTTCAGCAAATGCAACACCTTTAAATAAAAAACCTCACAATGAATTCTATACAATTTCAACTTCATCAGATATTATCGATTCATCTACAGTTCCAAAGTCTTTAAATGATTCAAAACATAATATTTTATCATCAATTAACACAATTCTGTCTGAAAAAGTTAAAACTTGTAAGAACTCGCTAAGATACTTGGTGTATATAGAAGCTTTGGAGAAATTAGGTACATATGACTCTAATTTGAAAAAGATTTTAGCAACAATTATTGTAGGGATTAAAGATTGCTTTAAAGTTCCAGAGGATTTGTCTCAAATACCTGCTCAATCTGAAATAGAAACAGAAAAGTATCGAAGTCAAATTGCTGAGCTTCGGAATACTATAAAAACCCTACTTGACGAAAAAAAGACTTTTAAAAAAAGTAGTGATCAATTCAATTCTATATTAGGATATATGAAAAAACAAGGTGTGCCTGTAGAAATGCACATACAAGAATTTTATGAAAAAAATAACAAAAAAGACAAAAAAAATCTAATGAGCCTTAGTATGAAAACTATTCAGATTTGCAATGGAAATGATGTAAAACCTAGTATAATTCCAAAATTAAATATAGTTCCCCCTTCAGGATCAGGATTTCATCAAGAGTTCATGGCTAAGGTAGAAGAATTTTCCGAATCTTGGAGAGAGCTGATTAAAAATGAGAAGTCTGGTTAGGTAAAATCTTATCAGATTTTAAGTATTTTATATAAAGTCTCTTAATTTGTTAAATTTTATCAAAAAATCGTCAAATATACAAAATAAAGGTATTTTTATTAATGTAAATACACACATTTTCTAGTATAAATAAGCATATTAAGCATAATTATTCATAAAAATAACACATTTCTTTAATAAACTATTTTAAACCTCTTCTTTTTTACTATCATTCCTATTAAAACTCACAAATCCTATAATAAAAATATTTTATAATGAAATACTTATTAAAATAATCTAGATCATAATAAGCCCATTAACTATAAATCTGTTGTTTTGCTGCAGCTGTCAAAGATTTCCTCTCTGAATGGCCACTAATTGACCCAGTATTACTTTTCTTTACTTCCCCACTATTAAAAATCTGAGCTTCAGGCTTGCCAATTTCAGCACGGGATAGCGAAAACTTATACTCTGAAGCCTCTGAATTCCTCGATGACCCTTTCTGTTGAGCTCCAGGCAAATTTATACTTTTAACAATTGTTTCAGTCTTATTTCCTTGTGATTGTAAAGGCGTCACCCCATAAAAATCATTCATCGCATGTCTAAAAGCTGGATCAACACTAGAACTAGTCCTACTTTGTATTGGAGTATTTCCATAAAAAAACTTTTTAGCATTGTCTTGATATGATTGGGAATTTATATCAACATAAGTAGTTTGTTTTTTAGTTTTATGTATACTACCATCAGGAAGATATGATATTAACATAAGTAGTTTGTTTTTTAGTTTTATGTATACTACCATCAGGAAGATATGATATTTGATTGATTTTCCCTGTGGGTTCGAAAAATCTTGTTGCGTTTTTATTAAATTCTAACTGTAAAGTGTTAGGAGTGCCAAGATCATGGCCATAGAATCGTTTAGCATTTCTTTTTAAATCATCATTTCCTGGTGTTGGTGGTTCAGATGATTTTCTTGATGAGATTTCTGATATAGAAGGTGTGGCTCCCCAAAATTTTGCCTGGTTTTTTATGAAAAACTTGTCGTTTGGTAAGGTTTCAGGAACTTTTTTGACTTCGGTGCTTGGTTCTTCAGTCATCCAAGTGTAATTTGGATCTAAAGGATTTGTTGCTCTTATTGTAGTTATACCTTTTTTATATGTTCCTGATTGGGCACCTTCTATATCTAAAGTATCATTTGGGCTTTTTATATAATTACGAAGTTTAGTGCCTAAAGGTCCATTTCCTTTTGTCCCTGCAGTTGCCCCATCAATGTCTTTGGTATCCAAATGTCTTGAATGAGGACTTTGTGAGAGATTAACTGATTTTTTTGGCATACTCCCATCAACTAAACCAATTGTTATGAGTTTATTATTCTCATCACGAGATAAATATTCTGGCATTAATGGATTTGTTTTACGATTACTTTCAAATACTTCTAAAGTGTTTATGTCCTTAGGGTTCATTAGATCTGGTTTATCTAAATCTTTTTTCTGTCTTGCAGTTGCCCCAGGAATGTCTGAAATATCAGTTGTATTCCTAGTCTGCCATTTAGAATGTATTGATGGCTTAGACCCTTCTATATCATCAATATCAATAGTGTCTCTAATAAACCTAGGAGGTGTTAAAGGTTTGACTGAAAAAGTTGCAAGATTATATTCAGGAGTTAAGGGGTTGTGACCTTTTCTATTAGTTTTAAAGTTAACTGAACTTGGACTAGCATTTGGGATATCATTTGTCTGCAAATTGTATTCAGGTTTGTTTAATGATTGATATCTAGGTTTTGGACTAGCTTTTTCAATATCTTCAACTGAATAGAAATTTGGCTTGTTCATGTATTGATAGCCTGGGAGCTTAGGTCGAGCACCTTCTATATCATCAGTTCTTAAAGAATTTGCCCCAGGACGAATCCACTTTTTATTCTTTGGGGGAAAATCTTCAGCTGTTATTGTAAACATTTTCTTTATAACTATAAGACATATTAAAGTTCAAAGTGCTTTGAAATGAAGAAAGCCTTTTTAATGAGGGTAATGAGTTTGGTTTTATATGATAAAATATTTTATTGAAGTTATAATACTATGAAATATTGAAGATAATATAATTAAAGGTGATATAAGAATAATTAGATAAATTTATGATTTAATACTATGTGATAATTAGAATATTATTTGATATTTTTAATACTTGAAAGAGTTTTTATAAAACTGGTAATTAATTTTTCAATTTTATATGATAGACATAAGACTTTATAGGGTTTTAGGTATTTGATGAAAGGATTCTTTAAGGATTTTAGCTTGTACTTTTATTTAATCTTTTTTATTTTTAATGGATGCAGCGCATTCAGGATTTTTCTATCATATATTTTACAATAAATTGTGTGCAGGATCATGCACTGGCTAAACCCAGAAAATGTATTAGCATCAACAACTATAAAATCTCCAGTCTTACTTTATACAATTGTATTAAATTCAAGTGTTTCAGCTCAAATCTTCATCCAATAAAAACTTAAGGAATATATGAAAAATTTTGCTATTGCTCGCTGTGCTAACTTTGACTAAAACTGGATTTTATCATTTTCTACATGAAATTTAGTCCCAACTTGATAGAGTTTTTATCAAAGTCTTCTTAATTGAAATCTAATAATAATGATATCTACAATTACAAAACTCTTAAAAACCTACATATAATTTTAGTGTTTCTTCTAAAAACTTTTACAGCACTAAAAAGCTTGAAGGCTCTGAGCATTGAAAAACCCAAAAAACATTTTTATATAAAAATTATCTAGTGAACTCATAAATACGTATTGAAAATTTTGATATCCTTAAACAATTCCTCAGTATCAAAATCTCCAAATCCAAGTTTGCATTCAGGGTTAAACAAACTATAGTTTTCCGGATTGCAGTCATTATCTAAAGCTTTAGAAATCATTGAAAGCTTAGCTTGTATTTTTGGCCAAATATATTCATCAAGTGTAGCTGGTCCATAAAGATAATGAATATTCACTGACCTTGTTTGACCAACACGATGAGCTCGATCTTCAGCTTGAACCATAATACTAGGTGACCAGGCCATTTCAGCTATCACAACAAGAGAAGCTGCAGTCAAAGTTATCCCGACTCCAGCGGCTAAAATGCTCAAAATAGCAACTTTACAGTCTTTATTTGACTGAAACTCATTTACAAAATCCTGTCTTTTTTCAGCTTGTGTTTTTCCATCAATTCGAATAAACTTAACTTTTCCTCCTTCAACTTTTTCTTGAATCGCATTCATCATTTCTAGATGATGGGCAAATACTATAAACTTACACTCACATTCC
>MPUH01000801.1:0-34214 GCA_001970955.1 Stentor coeruleus | reverse complement strand
AAATAAAAGGATTTCTATGGAAGGAGCGAGGAGTATGATTAACTCAACGCAGACTTTTAAGTTTGTTATAGAGAGTTAAATTAAAAATAATTTATAGAAATAATTAAGTATTTGGATTTTCGGAAATTAAGATGAGATAAGAGGATAGAAAAAATATATGTTAATTTATTAAAGATTTAACTGATATTTATGCTTTGCATGAAGATTTTATTAAAGCATATTCGAGAACTTATAAATTTTATCATCCTCCGCTACCAAAGAAAAACTCTTTAATTAGATATAGATCTGATAATATTTTAATAATATATAGTATTTTGCATATCTTTTTTGTTTTGATATTTTAATTGTAGATAAAATTATAATACTATAGCAACTCATACAAAAAATGCTCCTTATGCTAAATATTTCAATATGATAATCATTATTTACAGTTGTTTTTTAATCATATTAAAAGCTATATATAGTAATTCTAAAGCTATCATTTTTATCATTTGTTAATTAGAGAAAAATCTGTTTTGACCTTAATGATGAGGTGAATATAGGGATGCTAGTTAATAGAATGATTCTTTCTCTTATAAGTTGGCAAGAAATTCGGTTAGAAGATTGTTGGACTGAGGGAAAAATTACCTTGAGATAATTAAAACTTTTATGTTTATTTCTGATGATTAGAAGAGTAGTTCAGTAAAAAATTGTAGTTGATGATTGATTAAATAGGCTAAAAATTGTCAGAAAGCATACTTTTGGTTTAGATTAAGGCTATATAGTATGATTAAGTTAGGTAGAGTATAGAAATAATAATTATATGATGAAGTTATAAAAATGTAATAGTTAGTGTATATTGAGAATTTATGCAGATTAAAAGTTTATGGTTATTCTACTTTTATTCTCTAAATGATAAAATATTTTATTAGTATAAAGACAATGGCAGCAATTTATACTTGAGGTATAAAGATATTATATAAGTTTTAATCATGCGCCTATTAAGATTATATTTGAAATTATGAGTAAAACTACTAAAACTTGCAATAATTTTATTAATGTTCTAACTCCTCTATTTAATAAGCATCAAAAATCTTGATGCTTACTAAATTAGGACTTTATTATGATCTAAATCTTATCCTATCAATCATTTTTTTAGTCATGAAAATATTTCATAAAAAGAATAGTCGCACACTAAAAAGTAATAATGATTTTTTGATAAAAAATTCAGAAAACTGCTCCATGATTAAAAAACAATATCGATCAATCATTATCTACTTAATTTCCTAATATTATTTTTCTTCTAAAATTTTATATGATAATCATTTCTAAACTTCTCAGAATGCCTTTAAATATATTAATAATAGCTAGAAAGTATTTTCAAAAATTAAAATCACCTCAAAAAAGAATAATAATAATTAACAGGAATATGGGTTGCGGAAAAAGTATTGAAAACGATTCTGAACTGATAAGTCATGTAGCTCTTGCCAAAGCCTACTATCAAAAAAAAAGCTCAATTAAATACAGTATAAACCTATTGAAGATAAACAAAATGATCAATGATAACCCTGACTGCAAAGATCTTCGAGAACTTCGAAGCAAAAAGCACTATATTCTTCAAAAAATCCAAGACTCTAGAGATCAATTATCAGATCAGGAGCAAATATCCAAAATACGATCACTTATATACAAAGACATAACATGCAAATATGAAAATGAAGCTCGTCAAGAATTATCAATTACTTATGATTATAAAGAAGACCATACTATTTTAGATATTCTAAAGAAATTCCAATACAACGAAGAGTTTGTTGAACTTGAAGAATCTTCAACTTTAGAGGTTAAAAAAGAGTTGGTAAAAAACTTAGCCCTACAAGAAAAACTTAAGTATTTACAAAGGATTCTTATTGAAAAAATTGATATTATAGAAGAAAACAAGAACAAAATATGCAGCTATAGGGAAATCGAAGAGATTTCTATGATAAAACCTTATGCTGAGATGAAAAATGGATCTCTTTCAAAATCGAGTTTGCCGATAAACTCAACACAAGATTCAGTTCAAGCTTTAAACAATTTCTCTTATAGTAAAATTGCCTTGAGTGCTGATCATAAGAGAGGTAAAAAAGGGAAAAGTGTTTCACCAATTAGAAAAAGAACTTTGGAAGATATTAAATTGTATCCACAACTGACGAATGAGGCTTTGAATTTGAGGTCAAAACTTTTACTTAAAGAAGAGCTGAAAAAAAGCTTAATAACCTTTCAAAAAAGTTTACAAAAAGCAATCACCGAAAAGAAAAACATAATAAAGCAACTTGAAGGTGATTTAATTTACAGTATAAAAGACGGAAGAACTTTTTTAAGCAAAATTCGTGAACTAAAAAACGAAGAAAGCGTGCTGAAAAAAGAAATTGAGAATTCAAGAATGGAAAAAGACTTCTTGAAAAATATGACTCTTCTGAATAAGCAGTTTAAAGACTACCAGTTAAAAGAAAAAGAATTTTTACAAGATTGCTCTAAAGATGATCTTGAATATCTATTAAGCATGGGCTAAACTATTATATAATTATTCGATTTAAGTAATAGTTTAGTAATTATTTCTTATTATTTTCTTCTCAGCGCTTTGCTGTATCAAAAGTTTGTGATACAAAGTTTTATAGTGACTAACCTCATCAGTTAATCTTGTTACTTGGGTTTTATAAAACTCTTGCATTCTATCATACCTTCTTGATAAATCTTCATATTTCATTTCAATACTGTATTCAAAATTAAAAGCATTTGGCGCAACATAACTATTTTCAGTTTTTTCTAAGTTCTGGTAGGACTGATTCATTTCCTTTACAGGGGTTTTTAGTTCTTTAGCATTAGTTTCTTGTATATAAGGTTCATTTTTGTAATCATCAAAGGTTTTGCTTAGGTTCTTTGCAGGGGTAAAGTTATTGGCGCAGGATTGGGATCTATAATGTGATGAGGACGAGCTTGGAAGTGAACTTTTTGAAGTTTTAATGTCTTCTCTTCGAAAAACACTTGAAAATAAGGATTTCATTGGGGATTTGTGAGGCGTATTCATACAACTCATTTTAAAATTTATTATGGCAGTTATTAGAGTTTAGTTGATATGCAGATACCTTAAAAAATATTGATAAAATCATGATATATACATAAACATCTGATAATCTAGGAGCTCTTAAAGAGATAACAATTTTTATTTTAGTTTTTTTGTTGAGAAGTTATTATATTATGTAATGCTTTATCTGACCCAAATATTTTCTTTGCATTTTTAAACTTTCCTATCTTTCCTGACAAGGTATAATCTTTACTGATCCTCTAGTTCACCTTTTAGTCTAATAAAGGCTTGAATATAATTTTTATTAGTTTTGTTATAAGTTTTTACAATAATTTTTATACTTTTCCCAGTTCAATTGAGCTCTTTACCTTTTTATTGGCTTATTTTCTATGTTTTCATTTGCTTGTTGGATGTAAGGAGTCATGAATATTAATTTTTACTGCAACCTTTCTTTCAAGTGTAAATTCAACCCATATTTAGGTTTCATTGTTTCATAAGATGCTTTCATTGATTTAAAGCAATTTCAATGATTAATCTGGATGATCCCACTACTTTCTTTTGATTTTAAGTTTGATTCTAAGAAATGTTTTAAGCTTTTTAGGATGATTGCTTAGAATATCATTATATGATTTCCAAGTCATTGATATTTTTAAAGAATTATTCTCGGACTCCAGGTTACTAACTGCATGACTTCTGCAAATTTTTATTTATGAAAATAAGATAATAATCAAATATATAGCAGTTTATAGAATATACAAAAATTTTTTGTATAATATGAGCATCAATATAAATATGCTGATTATATATCATAAAATATGCATATTGTATAACAGTATATGCATGTCGAGTTAATAAAATCACCAAAAAATTAGAAACTCTCTAAAAAGAAAAAAAATTCTTTACTGATTTACAAAAACTAACTAAACTGTGTGTAGCAAGTTTTATCTGAGCATAAAGCACAAGAATTTGAATTAGTAAGTCTATATTCACTATAGCATTCACTACATTTTAAATCTTCATAGCAATATTGGCAAGCTAATTCTTAAGTCCATTTTATCCTTATCGCTTTGAAAATGCATACCTGAAGTTTTAATCAAATTATGAAAACTCTGTTGAGAGTTCAAAGAAAAACATATTCTCTAGATGTTCTTCAATATAATATTCAGTGTAAGGAGTAAAGAACTTAAATTCTAACAATATTTTTCAATTTTGTATATAGAGCTTTTATTCCCACAAATTGTCTTTATTTCACCAATTTCTTATAATTATTTTTTCGCCAGAATTTTAATCACATTCGCTTATGCCCAAAAGATAAAAATTCAGATTTCACACTCAAAGATTTAGTTGCTAAAATAAATTAACTTGCTATAGCCTAAGCATCCCCTAATAGCCAATAAATATCTTTTTTAGATTCAACTCAGTATTGTTTTTTTAAATCTTTTAAGTCTCCTGATGGTAAGAAAATTTTAAGTCCAATCTTTGGTTCAAAAGTATAAAGGCCTAGCTTTTATTTGTTACAATATTTTTGTGAATTTATATATTTTTATCAGTTAATCTGGGCTTGGAGATAAGTTTAGAATAACTTTATAGATTATCAGCGAGTCTATTATATATATGTCAATATTTTTTAGTTTTATGAAAGCAATCAGAATAGAAAATTATAAATGGGAAATGCGTGAATCTTTGAGTTCTTTAAGATAAAAAAATTAATACCTTTTCATTATATTTATAGAAAAGTAAAAAGATTTATAGT
Organism: Stentor coeruleus; assembly: GCA_001970955.1. Lineage (NCBI taxonomy): Eukaryota > Ciliophora > Heterotrichea > Heterotrichida > Stentoridae > Stentor > Stentor coeruleus. The sequence goes on along the minus strand of MPUH01000801.1, from coordinate 29,418 downwards.
ATTCTTAAATTAAAACATTTATTAAACGTAAAATCTATAGCATTTAAACAAAAACACTAATTTTCTTATATAATCATACTCAACATCAATAAAAACCGATTTTTTTCTATAAATATTCATATTCAACATCATAATATTTACTAAACCATACAAAGAGTACCTATCTAAAACTTTCAAACATCATAAATTATTTAATCTATCTATCCTACCAAAAAGGACACCAACCTATATACGATTGTGACAAATTCTTCACCGACCTCGCTTCTTTAATCAGTCTATCCACCTGATCACTAACACTAAGTTCCTTAAAATCCGAGAAATCATTACCTGTAAGTTTCTCCATTACCCTATCCAAAACTTCAATTGCTTTTTTATTAAGCAAATCTGTCATCTCCAATTCTCCACCAATATTCCTCGGAATATCATCACTTGATAACTCATCTTCAGCCTCTTCTGCATGTGAAGGTCGAGCTTTTTCTTGAGCAATAATCCTCCAACTAACTAAAGGTTCATATAAAAACACTTCAAGCATTGCCATAAGCGAGTCTTTATTTTGTCTAAGCACAGCCATAACTTGCTCACATGTATTTCTAAAATTCCCTTCAGTTCCTGAGATTTCCATAGCATTCACCATCATTCTTGTAAGTCTAAAAGGAACAAGTTCAGGACATCTTTCCCTTTTCATAGCAACTTCAAAACAATCTCCAAAATCAATGTGTATGATTTTCCCAGTATATCTATCGAGCATTAGATTAGATGGATGACGATCTCCAAGTCCAAGGATATAGCCGACCATAGACATTGTGGCTAAGGACCTTGTGTAATTTGTCCTTCTTTCAAGCCAGATTTCTGATGTTGGGCTTTTAGACCAAAGGATTTTTTGTAGGTCTTCACCTTTAGTCTGCGACATTGCGTATTTGAAAATTTCGATTTTATTTATCAGAGGCAGTTGTTCGTATTTGGAATATTGGCTTTTTATTAAATCCCTTTCAACATAGATTTCTATACGCTTCCTTTGTCTATAGTCTTGAATTAACTGGTTTAAAGTGTCACTCCCATGCACCCAACCTATAAGCCCACATGTTGGTGACAAAGGCACTACAGCATATCTTCTTATAGCTAAATCTTTACCATTAGTTTTCCTATCAGCAGCTAGTAAATCATTGACTAAGCTAAAAAGCTGCATAGCTCTTTCATCTTGTCTTATATCCTCATGTCCTTTAAGTAAAAATTGATACTCTTTACCATTTCCCCCAATCATACTAAGCTTCCTTGGGTGTTGTTTTGTTGGGAATACCTTCAAATTCTTATCAAACCTTTTAATCTTCACAACTTCTTTATGTGTCCTATAAATCCCTGGTATTGTTGCATTCAAGTCTTTAGCCTCGGCCAGCCTCGGCGATACATTTTCTAACTCAATTTCCTTCAAATTTGCCTTATGAAGTTTCAAATAAACACTATAATAAGTATTCCAAGCTTGCTGCAAATTGATTTCCTTCTTACTTTCCTCATACCTCTTCATCCAAAACTCCGCTTCTGTCAAATCAGCAGAAAATGCTTGGAAAAACCCAACTTCATTCATAGTTTTTGGTCCTTGGTTTAGTTGTTCATGTAAAGGTTTTAATATATTTATCATCCCTGGTATATCTTTTCCACCAAAATACAATTGAGAAGCATCAGAAATCCCTTCATGCCAAGCTTCTTTCCACAATACCGAGCATCTAATAAGCTCTTCAGTAACCAAAAGTGTATCATCTACCATATTAGAATGAAACTCACGCATTTCTTGTAATACCGCATTAGCAACTTTTATTCTCTCAGCACTATTTGTCCTAATAGCCATAGTCAAAGCATATAACAAAGCATGAGGATGATGTTTAGCAACCTTTTTTAATAAGTCGATAATAAGTCCTTGAAGAAGTTGATCAGGTGTTGATGCTCGGGCTATGATTTGTGGAATTACTTGAAGCCAAACTTCGACGTTAAGGACTTCAAAGCTATGTTTAAGTTTTGCATTAACTCGTTCTTTGCTACCATATTTAAACCAAAGGGTTATAAGCCTTAGAAGGTTTTGGATTTTATGACTTGAGGTTAGAGAATATTCAAGTTCTATTGAATGAATAAACCCTTCAATTGCACTATAGATATGATTTTCTAATAATTCTTCATGGTTGCTGATATGCAAACTTTGGGGACGTTCATAATAACTTAAAGCTTCAAAGTTCAAAATACCCCATTTATGCCAAGCCTTATGGGAAGATGGGTCATATTTTGTTGCTGTTCTGATACTGTCAAGGACTTGATCCATAATTTTACGACTAAAACCTTCTTGCATTGTCGCTTTTTGCCATTTGGTCAGCTGGAGGTAGTACTTACAAAGTGTTGATTTCGGAGCACTTAAGCTTTCTTGTTCTTTTACAAACTCAATAAGATACTCAAGCGTTCTAGGCTCACTGTTATATAAATATTTCAAATAAACAAAACACACAGATCCCGGATGAGTTTTTTCATTCTGATTAATCTTAAAAAATATCTTCGACCCGTTCTTTGGGTCGCTTTCTGACCTCAAAAGCAATGTTTCCAAAGTATCCTCCGCTAATCTCATCTGTCTGTTTTTCATACACAATTCAGCGAATTGTGTCCATGTATCTAAATCTTCTTCAGGACATACCAATAATGGTCTAAAAGATAAAAACTTTTCCCATATATCAATTGATGGTTGTGATCCTCTAAGCCTAGAATTCCATAATTCTAACAAATCATCTCTTCTTTCTGGGGTTTCTTCTTCAGACTTAAACAAAATAACTTCTTCTAAATCACAAAGTTGCTGAGCTTCAATAACTACTGGATATGCTCTTATATAACTTTCTCTTAATAACCCAGGGAGTTTTGTGTCGACTATATCCCAAGCTTTGTCAAGGATTTTTTTAGAACTATCAAGTTTGTTTTCATGGATCAAGAGAATTGCTTGATAGAAATTATTTTCAAAATTTCCTGAGTCCATTTCTTTAGAATATTTTTCTAGTTCTTCCCATTTACCAAGATTCCAAGCAGCTGAAGCAGCATAACTAGCTACTTCTTTACGGAAAAGGTCTTTGTTTTCAATTGAAGCCCATTTGATTTCAGCTAAAGACATAAGTTTGTTCCAATCACTTAAAGCTTTAAGGCACTTCATTCTGATAAGGGTTAATTGCTCTTGGTTCGCAGCAACAGGGTCTGTTATTAGCATTTCATTTATAGCTTCATGGAATTCTTCAGCATCTTGCCACCTATGAAATTCCTGATACCACGACTGACTGAGATCTCCCCATCCTCTTTTCTTAGCGAAAATCCTAATCCCATTCGCCGCTTCATGCTGATGAAGCAAATTATTCAAACTAATCAAATTCTCAATAATATCAGAATTTGGTGCTGAGTTATGGAATTCAACTTCTTTATAATGTAAAGCCTTAGCATAAGCTTTACACTTATAAGCCAGTTTGCCTAAAGTCCTCGCATCAAAAAGTTTATGATCATCATGTTCCATAAACTCAGCCAAATTCAATAAAACCTGCAAAACTTCAGTAGGTATAGTCTGTGAATCAAAAGCACTTTCCAAGAATTTAATCATACAATTCTTATGTTCATCATAAAGATCACTCCAGCAAGACACAAAAGCAGCATTGAAAAGTTCAAGAGAATTCGGATACTGTTCAATAACTTGGCATTCCCTTAATGCTGGAGCTGGTGCTTGTTTCAATAATTCTATAGAAAATCTTCTCATCCAATCTTTCCATTCTTCTTTTGTATGTCTATCTGAAGTACTACATACTGCAAGTAACTGTTTAACATCAACTCCATGTTTATATGGTTGTTGGAAATTTATAGCTTTATTATCGGCACCTGAAAATTTCTCAGGGTCTTGATTTTGTGTAGGTTTTCTTATTGGGTTATCGACTTCTTCACTACCGGCAATGAGCTCTTGAACTGAAATTTCATATTTTTTATTAGAGATTTTTTTAGAGATCATGATACGTTGGATTACTGGGATGAAGACAGCGAAAAGGTTGCCTAGAGAATTGACAATACTTGCAAAGCCGTCAAAAACAATTTCGACTATGTCAGTGTTTTCATTACGAATTACAGCTAGGAAACCGTCGACTATTCGGGAAATGTAGTCAACAATATGTGGGTGGATGTTTTTGTCGCAGAAAAGAGCGATGACACCAATTGCTTGTTTGCGGATCTCGTAGTTTGGGTGGTCTTGGACAATTTTCAACAGAGCGGGAATTGTGATGTAGAGGTACTGGTCGATTTTACCTTTGAGGCATTCGATTAAATCAAGGGTTTTCTTAACAAGTTCTTCATTCGCTGAATTCAATATTTTAATACAATTATGCAACAAATGAGGGAAATTTGTCATAGTATCATAACACGAATGACTTGCAAGCTCTTTCAACAACGACAGCATTTCCTTCAAACTATTCGGGGAGTTGAGATTCAAATCAATCACTGTAATAATTTCACTAACATAATCATTAATACTCTCCCCAACAACTGATGTAATATCTTTAAACGTACTAATAAACCGATCTCTAGATCCAGGATCAATTTGTTTACATATATGAACTAATATTGGGATAATATTTTCTAATAAAGGGTATATTTGCCTACTATAACAATGGAAAATATTAAACAAAGCTGTGAGGACTTGATCAATATGGTCACTACTAAGAGAACTGACACTATTTAAAATATTCATAAGAGCTTTAATAGCAACAAGTGGGTAATAAATATCATGTGATGGGGTTAATTCTAAGGATTTTTGATGAAGTTCTCTTAGATGTCTTTCAACAGGAGAGTTTTTAAAAGACTTCATTCCTGATTGATTACGTTTTTCTAATTCTTTATATTTGACAGGGTCTAGAGCTCCAAGTTTTCCTAAAGCTTTTTCAGCTAGTTTTCTGATTTCAGTTCTTTCTTCTGTTTTTATGACTTCAAGTAAAGTTTCTAATAAAGACTCAAATTTTAGATATGGTTCTATAGCTTTTGTAGTAAAAGTCACAACGTCTAATATAGCTAAAAGGGCACCTTTTCTTCTAAGAGTCGAAGTTTCCTTAAGGTTTTCTATAAGACAAGGGTAAATTGAGTTAAAAAAAGGGATGATTTGTTGCTTGCATACTTGAGCACATGTTGAAATTGCCCTTAAAGCCTGGTATATTAAAGGTGGATGTTGAGAGGATTTAAGGATTTGTATATAAATGTCAATTATGCTTGCTAGATTCGGGCTTAAAAGTTGACGTGTGTATTTTATTAAGGCTCGGACCAAAATTGCTGCATCAAGTTGTTGTTTCATACGACCTGAAATCTGAAGTTCATTAAGATACTGACTAAGAAGTTGGGTCATACACGGAAGGATAAAAGAACTATTAAACCCAACAAGTTTACCAAGGAGTTTTACACAGACTCTTCTAACTTTAATACTTTTATCATTAACAGCAATCATTAGTCTAGATAAATTGCTTTCAAGGGCAAGAAATTGAAAAAAGTCTTCTTTAAGATACTTGAAAAGAGTATGCCGGACACTTTCACTTTGGTCTGTAAGAGCTACATTTAAAAGACGCTCAACTGTATTGTAAAGCTCATTTCTAAGTATAATCCCAATATTCTGACTTTTTGGGCATTTTGTAAGTGCGCAAGTTGTTATAACTGAATGTTTTCTAATAATCGAGCATTGATCTTCTAAATATGTTACAACGCATGCAGTGACAAGAGAGTTAAGGACAAATGTATTATAAAAATTGAAATTCGATAAGGCAAATAAAGCAAGGACTATATTAACTTTTTCTGTATGGTCATAACAATCATAACATGTTCCTTTAATATGAATATGCCCTGCAGGTTGAAATAACTGCCCTTTAACCTCTTTAAATGCTTCAACGAAACTAAAATATGAAGGCTCAAGGACTAAATAGCTTATTTCATTCCTTGGAAATGATATGTTTTTTTCTACACGTTGATTTAATACTGAAAATATAAGTCCTAATAGCTTATCACAAATTGTATATAAATATGACCTTGATTTATGATCATTTGATTTGAGTAAAGCTGCATTAAGCTCAGTTAAATAGTCAAGTAAATACACATTCAAATCAGTATATGAAAAAATCTAAATATTTCATACCAATGTTATCAAATGGCCGATTTCTGTAACTTCTGACATTTTTTCACATAAAGTTCTTGTAACTCCTTTTAATAACTCAAATACAGTCACTTGTAAAGGTTTTTTTTTCAATTCAGCATTAGCTAAAGCAAACACGTTAGCAGCTTTGTTTCTAAACTCATTACCTGTAATCATAGCAATTTGACCTAAAAGGCTCATCGCTTCAGCTTTTTGTTCTTTAGAGCTTGAATTAGCTACTTTTATTACATGTTCGATTAGAGATTCACACATTTCCATTAATTCATATCTTTTATTGTTATACATAAACCCTATAAGTGCTGGAATTACATCTAAAAACCCTTGTTTTACAATAGCAGTTTTATGATCTTTATTTCTCATAACTATTGCAAATATATCTTGAAGCCTAGGTATCAGCAAAGCTAATTGTTTTTCCAACATCTCTTTAAGAACGATAACTGAGCCAATTATGTTATATGGGGCATTGTCATTTGATAAACATTTATAACACTCATTATATACTTTTTCAAAAAGCTCTTCACGGGTTTCCATTTGTTTCAATGCTAAGGCAAAAGTTTCTAATCCTGCTTGGCGAATATAATCTTTTTGGTCACGAAGGGCATTCCACATTACTGTAAGAAACTCATTAAGATATACCGCAAAGAGAATTGGTAAACGTTGAGCCATTTCTTTGATTTCGCAACATGCTGCGAAACGGAATAAGCCTTGATCATTTTTTAGAGTATTTAATGCGTATTTGAATTCTTCATCTGCAAGTTCAAAAGTGGTTGTTGTTGGAGCACTAAGTAATTTACCCAGAGCTACACTAGCAAGGACTATTACTTCTTCATCTTTAGAGATTATGTTACGTAAGGAGACTGATTGTAAGAAATGCACAGCAAGTGTGTTTGAACTACTTTCATTTGCAGCTCCTGTTAAACTAATAAGTGTAGAAAGTCCTGTGATTTTTTCCAAAGGCTCATTCGAACTGATAAGTTTACGTAAACATGCAATCAGATCTTGAGAAATGTCTTGGGTATCTTCTATCTGTTTATAGATTACGCTTTCAGTCAGCCTTTGCAAAGTTGTTAGACGCACTTCTACGGACCTACTTTTCAGCCCGTTCATGATCTTTGAAGAGTCGCCCATTTATTTATATTTTTTTCAACCCAGTTTCACCTTTATGCTTTGGGTTTTTAGTAAAGTAAGAAAATATAATAAATAGGATAAGATTATGAAATTTGTAATAAAAAAGTTTTAGTATATGAATTGTCATGATGAATTTTTGTATAGAGGTTAAAGATTTGATTTAAAATGGTTGTAGTGCTGAATGTTTTTGGATTTAGGAGAATTTGTTATATTTTAGGTAATAATAATATATGATGGAATATTTTAGCTAAAAATAGAAATGTTGTAAAGGTAGTGATTAAGGATAAAAGATTTTGAATTGGGGGCTTAAATATAACATGATGATAGTTTTTTTGAATATTGATACAAGATTTGAAGATTTCTCAATAAAATTACTAAAAGTTTTTGATTTAACGAGTTCTGCAAAATAGAAAATCTTTTATAGAATTTAACTATTTTATATATAGTATTATATAATAAGCATTTGTTGTTTTTGGTTTACATTAATTCTTCTATCTGTCCTTTAAGTATTACATTTCACTAATTAACTTATTATTTTTTTAAAAATTATCCAAAACTTATTCTTCCTGTAAAAATCTTCTTCCATAAACTTATAATTAGTTATTAACTGATTAAGTAAATTATACATATCCTTATACTCCTTCGAAAGTTTCTTTTTTCCCTCAGTATCAAGACTATTATAATTCATTTTAAAGTCCATATACCTTTTTCCTATAATCTAAGTTCCTCTTTCATTTTTGCAAACAATCTATAAGTTCTTTATTCTCTATTTTCTTTTTAATCATAATAGTTTGCTTAATGATCTTGTTTTTTTAAGAGGAAAATGGTTTTTGGATGCTGGTTTTTCGTTAGCTTTTTGAATCCATAAAATTGTATATTAAAATAAATTTGTGAATAGTAGTAAGTCTAAAGCCTAATTAAATCTGTGCATGGATGAGTTTCTAAGTATAATCAATTTATCATATAGATATGAAATTTCAAAAGAACTTAAATTTTAAGGTTACTAGTATTTATTGGCTGAATCGTATATCTAACTGTCAAACAAAATTTAAATATAAGTTCGAGTGATTTCTCAGAAGAATATATATTACAAATTTAGATAAACTACAAGAATCCATTGTTATTTATGATATATCTCATCAAGAATAGTTTATTCTCTAATTAAAAAGTATACTCTAAATGTAATAGATAATCCATAAGATTATAGTCAGATAATAAATAAGATTAAGAGCTAGAATATATAAGAATAGAACTGAAAAGAAAAAATATTATTTTTGAAGGAAAATCTTGAAACTTAGAAATGATATTTAATAAGCATATCTATGATTAAATAAAATATATCATGTATTAGCAATAAGAATGGCAAGAGTTCTACTTTAACTCCTATTATCAAATATTTAGAGAATAAAGAAAGCATAGATGAGATTGATGGAATTATAGAAAACAAGAAATCGAACTAAATTAATTTATACTCATTTGATAGATCTTATATGGAGAAATATACATAAAAATATTTCTTGAAAAGTAGTGTTTTGTTCTTTAAACATATTTATCATTAAATAGTAAATAAATAAAAAACTATGCTCTTCAGATTTTCTACAAATTCTCAAAAGCTATACAATTGATTTATAGAATTATATATATCATATTGTGCGTCGATTTTAGTGAACTATTTAATACTAATCCAAATAATAAATTAGCCCATCACAAAAATAACTTGTATATTTTCATACAAACACAAAAAAACTAAAATCAAAGCCTACCAACAAAATCCAACCTACTTAACTGTGCCAAATACTTTCCTAAAATCTTTATCAAAAATAAAAACTCATATTAAACCCCATAATCTATTTCAACATAAATGAAGCAACACAACGAGCTAGACTGGTTCGAGTTTGAAACCCGAATGCGAAACGTTGTCTCTCTTCTAATCGATCCATTAATCCAAAATATCGAAAAGAATACATCAAGTATCGAACTCATAAAAAAATCAGGAGAAACAACAAACAAAAAAATCCGGTTTATCGAAAGCTTAGTCGGTACTCCAAACACCAAAACTGGATGGATTGAAGAAATCGAAAGTAGCCTCAACTCTTTATCTTTAGAAATAAAACTAAACGCTGAAAAGTCCAACCAAAATATTTTCGATATGAAAGAACAGCTAGAGAGTGCTCAGGTTTCTTTAAAAGAACTCCAAGCAAATGTTGATAGTTTTGAAAAGCAAATAAAATTGTATTCAACCCAAATGGTTCAATCACAAGAAAATATGCAAGAATATAGTCAGAAATTTTCAAAAGATTTACAAAAGACTAATGAAGATCTTAATGGGAAAATCGATGATTTGAATCTTTTGATGACAGAATGTAATAGATTATCAGATCAAGCTAATAGGAAATCTTTTGAAGTATCACAGAAAACTAATGAAAATTTTCAGCATATTGATAAAATGCGTTTGATGATGAGGGAACAAGCTATGCAGATGATACAATTGGTACATGAAAAAGCAACTACTGATGATTTTATGAAGTTCTCAATTTCAATTGATGCAAAAGTTGAAGCTGCTTTAGAGAAAATGCGAGTTTGTGATAATAAAGTTCAACAGTCTATTAGGTATATTGACAATTACTTACCTTTTGATACACAGATTTATATATCTGATAACCTTTATAGTTTTTTGCCTAAAAAACAACTAAGAGTATGGATGAAGTTTGAAGAACAGAGGAGAAAGGAACTTATTAGAAAAGTTATGGATTTTGAGAGTATTAACGATATTGATAAGATTGTTGAAGCTACATTAAAAAATATCAAAATTTTTGAAAACCGCAAAGATGATATTTATTATAAAATGATCAGGAGGAATCTCAACGATAAAACACTAAACAGTGATTCTTCATCTTCATCAGAAAACTCATTAAAAAAAAATCGTAAATTCGCAGCTCTAACCATGCGTCCAGAACCCATTCCTCAAGCTATTCTCCCAGAACTTGACAAAGAATTCTTAGATAAAATTCATGCAGCAAAAGACACCTTATCTCGTATGGATAATACCGTAAAATACATTCAATCAAATCACGCATCGTTAAAATCATACGTCGAAAACTCAGTCGAAGAAGTAAAAGTTCATGTCCAAGTCTTAGAAAACACAATAAACTCATATAAAAAAGATGAAATTGATAAAGCATCAACAGTTCTCTTAGGTTTTTCCGATAAACTCGATACTTTTAAACGTAAACTTAAAAATTGTTATGATGCTATAGTCAACTTATCAGAATTAGTTTCAACTTTAGTTGAATTTGCTTTAGTGACAAATGCGATTCAAGATCAAGAAGAAAAAGATAAAAAAGATGCCCATAAGCAAAATTCTGAAGTACATTTGCCTCCTGTTACTATGAGAAAGCATTCAATTGGCCAAAGCGAGTATTTTTCTGGGAAAGCTTTGAATATGAAAATACAAAATTCTGTACCTCAGACTCCGTTACAATATAAGAATGTGTTGTATACACGTGAAGAACTTATTGAGCTTATTGGAAGAGTGATTTCGAGAGCTTGGACGGAATGCTCTGGAAAACCACCATATTTGGCGAAAACTTTAAGACAAGCTGTGACTAGTCAGAATTTGAATANTATTTGGCGAAAACTTTAAGACAAGCTGTGACTAGTCAGAATTTGAATATGACTTTGAATATCAGTTCATCTCAGATTAAGCAGTGAGAAGGTAATTTTGTTAATTTTAGATTTTTTAGGAATTTTAGGTCTTTTAATGATTGATTTGAATGCTTAAAAATTTATATTATTNATGACTTTGAATATCAGTTCATCTCAGATTAAGCAGTGAGAAGGTAATTTTGTTAATTTTAGATGCTAATTTTAGATTTTTTAGGAATTTTAGGTCTTTTAATGATTGATTTGAATGCTTAAAAATTTATATTATTGGTAAAGTCCTGTAAGGGATAATAGTTTACTAAAGAGGTTAATAAAAATGAAATTTTTATGAATAGATTTGTATATAAAAATCATAAATCCATTTATGTTAGAAAAAACCTAGTAAATTTCTTAATACAGTAGATCTGTGATATAAATACCCTTAAAGAAATATAAATCATGACTTAAATCTCAAAAATAAAACGAATAATATAAATTATAGTTATCATAAAAATCTTCTAAACACTAACTTCATTATATTTTTCAAAAACTATACACATAAACTACCAACTATCCACACCAAAACACATCAAATCTTATAATTTATAAAAGGGTCTTAAGAAAACCTTCCAATTCAAAAATCCTCTGCGCATTTCACTTTACCCTCCCTAAAAACGCTTTACCCTCTTTTCTATACAAAATCCTTAAAACCTTTAATTTAAACAAGTAAAAAACCTTCTTCAAGCATCTTCACACCACAAACTTCACCCCATACAATTTTTTAACTAATTATCCAAATATCTCTTCCATATAAACAATAGTAATTCTATGTCAATGAATAGAAACAACAAACTGCATCCAAATCATAAAATCAGATCAATTGCTCTCCGTTCTCCAATCAACCCTCTACTAAAAAACCCTTCATTAAAATCCTCACAACTAAAATCTTCCCAACCATATACAAGAAGCTATCGAACATTAACAAATCCAATATCTCCAAGTATCTTCATCAAAGGGAATCAAACACCAGCTTTTGAAACTGTATCCCCACCAAAACCATCCAAATCTCGAAGTGTCTGCCTTATTCGCGATGCAATCCAAAGCCGTGAATGGCTTATAAAAGCTCGAGAAAATATACTACAAGAAATCGGTTTGTTTATAAACGCATCTAATTGTTTGAAAGTTGAAGTTCCACAAGGTACTTTTACTTATAAATATTACTTGTCTAAAGGTAATAATAGCGCTCTTGTAAAACAATGTTTAAATACTCGTCCTTGGTGGACTCCAGTTGAAGAAGATCAAATAAACTCAGCGAATTTCGTTTGGACCCAATTTAAAAACTCAGAACATTTCTTACTTATGCCGATTGCGTATGAAAGACTAAAAAGAATTAATCATAGTATACAAGGGAAAAGTATTAATTGCAGTATTTTGTATGAGGATATTACAAATTGTATGAGAGCTGTGGATGTTTCAGGCCTTGGCTATGACTTGATAACAAAAAGTAAACATTATATTGGCTTTGAAGATAATTTTCGTATTGACCCTTGTGCTAGCAGAGTTCAAAACAAGCTTGAGTTCAATTTTAACTTATCTGATAAGAAATTTTTGTATAAAAACATGAAGGAATACTATGAGAGCGATATGGATAATGTTTTTAATTATTTACCTTTGACTTATCATATAGGACATGATTTAAAAGAACTACAAAATTTTATTAATAAATATAGCGACATTCCTATTAAGTGTCTTTGGATTGTCAAGCCTGGGGAAAACACAAATAGAGGTTATGGGATTTTCATCACAAACAATCTGAATAAAATTCTTTCAGAAATCACTACAGCTAAAATGAATAAAAATGAGCACACTTTTATTATACAGAAATACATTGAAAAACCATTTTTGATCAATAAAAGGAAGTTTGATATTAGATTATATACTATGATAACTTCAATCAATGGGGTTTTCCAAGCTTATTATTATCAAGAAGGGTATCTTCGTACAGCATCTAAAGCTTATAACCCTCAAGATCTTGAAAATATATTCATCCATTTAACTAATGATGCTATACAAAACAAATGCGAAGACTATGGGAAATTTGAAAAAGGTAACAAATTATCATATCATGACTTCCAAAGATATCTAGATTCCAAAAATATTAAAGTCAATTTCCTTGAAGAAATCATCCCGAAAATTAAAAAAATCGTCAAAGATACAGTCAAAGCTACATACACAAAACTTAATGAAAATCGACGACTTTTAGGTTTCGAGATTTTTGGATACGATTTTTTACTTGATGCGAATTTACGTCCCTGGCTTCTTGAAGTTAACACAAATCCCTGTTTAGAACTTAGTTCAACAATATTAGCAAGGATCATCCCAGCTATGTTGGAAAATGCTTTAAAAATCGCTTTAGACCCTTTGTTCCCTGAACCAAAAGGTAACCTTCGAAAGTTTTCCAGCCGGTCCCACTATTTGTTGCCTGAAAATAAGTTTGAGCTTATTTATCATCAAGATGTTAATTAAGCATAATATATTAGTTAAGCTTAGAATGATAATAGTCTAAATATCATAAAATATAAGCTTAATTTAATTAATACTAAAACAATATTCTGAAATATCTAATGCAATATAACTGTTTTGGTCTTATAGGCTAGAGTATTTAGGTATATTTTTCTTATTATAAATTATTAGACGCTAAATTATCTTCATCATTTTTTAGGATCACAATAGCTTCAGCTGCTTCATGTCTGGAAATATAATGTTTTTATAGTTTTTAACAGGTTTATATCAGCTAGGAAAGGCTTTTGTAAGCTTTTTCTTGCATTTGGCCTATGATGAAACTGATTTCATGTTGAAATAAAATAGAGAAGTTGTCGATGTTATTTACTTTGCCGATTCTCAGAACACTTTCATGAGTATAGAGTTTACGTAAAGAAAAAAGCATCTGGTGTTTATTGAAAAGGCTAAGATTTGAGTTTTTTTAGATGTTAGAAAGGATATAGTTTTCTGTATAAGATGGGGTTGGGTCGATTGATAAGCAGAAATTAGACTTGAGGCTATATAAAAAATATTATCTCCCTAACCATTTCAGTTCCTATTGTCCGTATATAGAATAAAACTTTCATGCGCTTGGCTATTGGCTAACTAGTTTTAGAAGGACTATAACACTAGAATCTAAGGTAGATCCATATTATTAAAACATAATCCAATTACTAATCACTAATATCGGAACAAAATATTCATCGCTTTCATAAACACAATATACTTTATCATAACTGAGCAATAGAAGCCTGAAATTGTTAAAAATTATGAGTTCTTATCTTCTGAAGTCTTTGAGCATTTTGAATATGACTTGTATGAAGCAAATAATAGTTTTACTGATACATATTCAGATTTTTCTTTTGAGAGGATTTCTGGAATTATGAAATTTTTGCTTAATAGGCCTAGAGAAGTGAAATATTGTATTGGGATGATTGCTTTGACAATATAGTATAATAGGTTTTGGTTATTGAGTTTAGGAACAAGAATAAAGGCTTTATATTAGCTAAGATAATAGTTTTGCTGAGAGTTTGAGTGGATGAGATTGTAAAATTATCTTATGATAGCAAAATTGAAAAATTATTGTCTAACAATTTATCAAGATTTTCAGGGAGGAATCAATTTTAATGGGAAATTTAGCGAAAATGATGGCTTTTTGAAATATAATTGGAATGAACTCTTCAAGTTTTCTTTAGTTTAAAATTGTAAGTTTATAATATTTTTGATAAGATTCAGTATATGTTTTAAAATGCCACAAAAGTTTCCTTAACTAATTTGATCTTAGAGTTGAACTAAATGCTTGTTACACTAATATGACTTATGTAAAATTTTATAACATAAAAAATGTCCATAAATCTCTTTTCAAACTTTTAAACTTTATTATAAAAACCAACTTTACTTCTTATGAATACTCAAACAAATCTCTTATCATGATTAATAATTTCTCTAAACCTATTCTTATCTTTTATCCTATCATCTGCTTTTCCTTCCTTTTTTTCTTATCCTTCTCAATGACCTGCATATTGAAAATGATTTTTTTCTTCAGCTCTTAACACGGTCTCTGATTCCAGTAATCTTTCCTCCCTTTAATTCCTTCATTGTTTTCTAGAGTTTTCGGTATATTCTCATAGAAATCTATAACTATATCAAAAATCACTATGGAAGAAGAAGTTCAAGTGACTTTAAAAGATTTGCTGAAAAAAATTAAAAACAAGAAAATCATTAAGCTATACAAAGATTATCCCAACTTATACAGTCAGGTTGTCCTTGAAAACTACATAAATCTCGGTGAACAAGATTTGGAAGATGTTAAAGACTCAGAACTGTTTTATAGAGAAAACTTGAAGTGTTTGGACAAAAATATATACACTGGCCAAGTAGATGATAGGAATAGAAGACATGGAATGGGGATTTTGTTATATGAAGACAAGTCTTTATACTATGGGTACTTTAAATCATCCTTTTGTAAGGGTTATGGAAGGCTTTTCTCATCTTCAGGCACAGTTTATGAAGGAAAGTGGAAAGCTAAGTACCTTAGAGGTGTTGGTAAAATATATTATGATGACAAAAGAGTTTATTCTGGAGAATTGACATGTAATATCCCTCATGGTAAAGGAGAACTTGAACATCCAGGAAAATCGAAATACATTGGGGGTTTCCTAGAAGGTCTTCGCCACGGTAAAGGTAAAATAGTTTTTGATAATGGGAAAAGTTATTATCATGGGGATTTCTTTAAAGATAAATTCGAAGGAAAAGGCATTCTTCACCTTGCTGATGGGACTCACTATGAAGGGCAAATGGCTAAAAACAAAATGCATGGTAAAGGTTTACTCACTTTCCGTACTAATTACGTTTATGATGGGGAGTTTGTAGATGGAATGAAAGATGGTTATGGGGTTATAACTTATGAAAACAAATCAAAATTTATAGGGTATTGGAGAAATGATAAACCTGATGGCAAAGGTGTAGAAATCAAACCAGATGGGTTGATAGTCGAGGGTCTCTGGCGAAATGGAATTGTAATTGAATGTTATAATGATGCTTATGATGATGTTGCTGATATTTATCCGTTTTATAATAAAAAGGATTTGGCTGAAAATCTTACTGAGTTACTGGATAAAGTTCAGGCATCTAGAGCAGGAAACATAACGGGTGATTATAATAAAGAAGATGAAGAAGAAGACTTTGAACCCCCAGAACCAGTGAAAATCGAGCCATTTTCTGAAAAAATGGATGAAAGCGAGAAAGTTGCAAGCTTTTATGAACTGTCAAAAATTGTGATTTCCCATTCATTGTATACAGTGAGTAAGGCTAAATACGAGGAACTACCTAAATTTCAATATAATGATAAGGATCATGTAAAGAGAAATGTTGGGTATAAAAATGAGTGGGTTCCTACTGGCAACGAAGGTGGAGTTTATAAAGGTGAAAAGGATAAACGTGATAATATCCATGGTCGAGGGGTTTTATTAGAAAAAGGGAGGATTTATCAAGGATATTTTGAACAAAACAAAAAAGCTGGACTAGGAAGAGAAATATACCCTAATGGGATTTTCTATGAAGGATATTGGTGGAATAGTCTCAAACATGGATTTGGTGTAGAAATGTCACAGTCAAGTCAGTATACTGGGGATTGGAAAGAAGGGAAAAANTTGGTGG
This sequence comes from Stentor coeruleus, assembly GCA_001970955.1. Lineage (NCBI taxonomy): Eukaryota > Ciliophora > Heterotrichea > Heterotrichida > Stentoridae > Stentor > Stentor coeruleus. Next base: position 12,767 of record MPUH01000801.1, on the reverse strand, counting down.
AATAGTCTCAAACATGGATTTGGTGTAGAAATGTCACAGTCAAGTCAGTATACTGGGGATTGGAAAGAAGGGAAAAAATGTGGACTTGGGGTAATGGTTACTAGAGAATGGAGATATGAAGGACTATGGGAAAATGATTTACAAGAAGGTCAGGGGCAGATAAAATATAAGGATAGNAATGTGGACTTGGGGTAATGGTTACTAGAGAATGGAGATATGAAGGACTATGGGAAAATGATTTGCAAGAAGGTCAGGGGCAGATAAAATATAAGGACAATAGCAGGTATAAAGGAGAATTTCATATGGGGTTTCCGGAAGGGTATGGATGTTTTGTTGATAAAAAAAAAAATGCTAAAGTTGGCTTGTGGGAAAAAGGACAATTGTTTACTACTGAAAAACGTGAGAGAACGGAGAGATCAGAGGCTTCTAGTGATAGGACTGAAGATTATTCGATACCATTTGAAAAAAGCTTGTATAGTATGGTTTCGGAAGAGGTACCAAGTTCAGTTGCCCCTGGGGAAATTAGTAAGTCTAGTGATTCGAAGGGAAGAATTTTGATTGAGTTTTCTAGGGAAATCGACCCTGAGGTGAAAGGCAATTTTGATTATGGAAACAAACTGCCAGAAGCTAAAAAAAAATCTGAAAGAAAAGAGAATAAAAAAAATACTGTACCTGCGCATAAACTAGAGATTAGTTCTGTTAGGTCTAGTGATGATATCATTGACATTACAGTACCTTTAGAAAAAGATTATGATTAATTTATTAAGGTTTGGTTAGTTTCAGGATTGATATGTGTAGGTTGTTGATAGAAGTAATAAAAAATAAGTAGAAGTCAAAAAGAATGTAATATCAATAGTGTTTATGTTTTTATTGAATTACAAATATTAATTAATTTATGACTTTTTATTGGAAATTATCACTTAAAAAATTAGCAATCCATATACCATTAAAAAAATGTGACTTTTATTAGTTTCCCATAACCTACTAATTATAATATTTTTACTTTAGATTTACATAAATAAAATTTTAATTTGTTATCACTTAGTCCCTTATCATTATATTATAAGGCGATGATAATTTTCTAATATAATCCTTTCTTATTAAATTTTCTTTATGCTTGATTAAAAACTTTACATAAAAATATTCAAAAAATCTAACAAATGTTACAACTAAAAACAATTATACCCAAAAACTTACAACATTATCAAATAAATACCTAGATTCTTGTTTAAATCATAATATTCACACCTTCCAATTCTAATTTATTATCTAATTCTCCTAAATCTAGTCTTAAGACCAATATATATTTATTTGCATCCAATTGTATTTAGGTATTCTAAATGTGATTGATGAATATAATCATAAAACTCTTTATTTTCAGGATTATTCACATGCTCTTCATATACACTCCCTTGAAAGCTCCAAGCGAGTTTAGTTATTTTTTTGAAATCCCCTTTGCAAGTTTTTTAGAGAAATAATTAAAAATTTTATAAGATATCGATTTTACAACAGGGTCGAAATTTGTGATGATTATTACATGGATTTTATTTAATGATAAGGGCGAATTATTGTTCCCATAATATGAGCAATAGCTCTTTTAGATTTGAGGTTTTCAGAAAGTTTTATTCCTTTGAAAATTTCTTCTCTATCACAGGATTTTGAAATTATTACAATAGTTCCATCTTTATTTAGCATATTAGCCCCATAACCATACAAGCAAGCATATCTTACAGCAAGAAATGATATATTAAATTCTTGGAAGATGATTTTTCTAGTACAACTAAGTTTATGAGTTAGGAATGCTGGATTTTTGAGAAAAAATAGTATAAAGATGCTATGTTTATTAGGCTTTTTGATATTTTGAAGATACTAGAAAAAAGTTCATTGATTCAGTTTTGAAAGGTTTTCATATTTACTCATATCTTTCATTGTTAAAATCTGTATATGCTTAATTTGGTTAATACATAATTTTTGATAGCTTTTATCTGTTTAGATTTTATTTAGTAAATATTACAAGCAAAAGATTTTAAATGATTCAAGTAGATTTTGATATAAAATATTATTCATTATCCATATATTTAATCTATATAATCCTAACTAAATCTAAAAATTTCCTCTTAACACTTAACATACTTATAATATATTATATAAAACATAATCCAAAAATCTTATTTCTCCTTAAGCTATCTTCTTTAAATTTTAACATATAATTTTAACTATAATATATAAATCATACATTTTAATTTTCGGTCAATTCGCAAAATAAATCATTTCCTATCAAATGTTTTGCGGTCTTCTCATCTGTTGACATGCATTTAAGTAAAGTAGGTCCTAAAGTATCTAGAGCAAAGGTCCAGAATTCACAATTTTTGATATATTCCAAATCTTCAGCTGATACCCAGTCTACTTTACAATTTTCCCAATTCAACATCCCTTCAAGGGTTTTTCTTGCAGAGGAATGACTTGAAAACATCAAAAATCCTGCTCTTTGTCCATTGTAATAATGGAATTCAACTTCTAAAATCCTTGAAGAGTTTTTAAACATGCATTTAATCGAATCAACTGTTTCAAAATCGTTTAAAGGAGCAAGCTTCAGTATTCTCTTCAAACAATTTTCTGAAGGAACAATCTGCTTTTGCAAGCTTTCATAGAGATTAGCGAATTTCTTGTGGTCTTTAAAAATTTTCCTGTGTTCTGATAGGAAATCACATGCTTCCTTTGTCTGTCCTTCTTGATGCAATATACTAGCAATGTCTTTAATCGCACTTTCTCCTCTATCCTTATACTTTATAGCTAACTTATAGTAATGTTTTGCTAGTTCTAGATCTTTTTCTATATACTCTGCCCTCTTAGCCAGAGCATAAGGGGAATTTCCTTTAGGTAAAGGGAGTTTAGAATCAATCTCTTTTTCATTCTCATAACTATCAATGCTCATCTTTTTTGTTGGATACACGCTGCTTTTCATACTGTGGGTCATAGTCTTCATCGAACTTCTGATCAGAAATATTATCTGGCAAACATGTTGAAAAAATGGTAGCTGCTTAAAATTGTGTGAGCTGTTTTTCAAAAGCTTAGGATTATAAGATTTTTTTAAAGTTTAGACTGGGGTTTGAAGATTTTGTATGGAAAATACTAGTTTTGATGATGATTGGAAGATTTGGATGATGGGAGAATAAAATTTTTTTGATGTGGGGAAGGAATATGCGGGAAGAATTTGAGGTTTGGTTATGTGGAAGTATTGATTTAGAGGTGGAGGTTTAGATTAGGATTGTTTAGGAGTTGATGAGGAAAAATTATGGTTAGTTTGTGGGGGGATAAAATGGTGACGTCCATATTTTGTAGTGGAAAAGAGTTAATTATGGTAGCAGATGCTATAAGTAGGAAGATAGGGTGAAGCATATATTTTATTGTTTTAGCAAGTGATTTAAATCATCTAAACTTGGTATTAGTTTTAACATCAGAAAAATATATAATTGTTCAATAGAAAAAAATTCTTTTCATTAATAATTTCATATAAATATAGACTTATTTTCATATTTAAAATCAGTCTAACAAATATAAAATATAACAGTTGTAAGCCTGTTTGGTTTCTCAGTAACCCCACACATATTTCATAATTACTCTTAATTATTCTTAACCAATTTCCAAATCCCCTCTACAATATCCTAAAATCCACAACTCTTATTCTAAAAGCCATGAAAAATTTCTATTCTAAATCCAAAAAATTCACTAATTATTTATTCAGTCTTTTAATCAGAATCACACATTTCATATCAAGGTCGAATTTCCTAATTTTTTAATCTTAGCCATACCAGCACCTCCTCCTTCCTAAATATCTTCCAATAATCCATTCGCCCTTACAAACAATATCCCTAAAATCTTACATTTAAAAAATTCCCTGCCTATATTCAAACATTTTTTTCCAACATTAATATATACTCCTTAATTTCCATAAACAATAACATCAGCATATCCTAAATATCAAGCTTAATCTAATCGAATCATCTAACACCTACATCATAAATAAAAACTAATCATTATTCAAAACTAACTATAAGGTCCTTCTTCTTCATCATCATCATCATGATCTGGACTTTGTTCTTCGAAATCCATATTAACTCCAGCTGGCTGATAGTTTTCAATAAGCAGCGATGCAGCTAATTCTTCATTCTTATCACAACTCAAATAAGCTTCAAGTGCATCATGTTTAGAAAACCCAAGTTCCATAAGCCTCTTAACTTCCTCCTGTTCATTAGGTGTCAGATTAATAACAGTAGCTCCAGGTGGTGGTCTTGGTAATCTTCCAATAAGTTCAGGGTTGATCTGTTGACTAGGTAATGGGTTTTGCATCATCTGCATAAGAGATTCTCTATTATTCATAAGCAAATTATACAATTCAGGATTACTTTGTTGTAGTTGCATCAAAATCGGTCCTAAAGCAGCAGGGTTTTGTTGAACAACCTGTAATAATTGCATAATAGTTGGATCTTGTAACAATTGTCTAAACTGATTATCTGGAGGATTTGATGATGGTGGAGCTTGTTGGGCAGGTAAACCATTAGTAAGATACTCAATAGCTCTTTCTGGATTGTTATAAGCTGCTTTCATAGCTGCTTCGACATCTTTACGATCAAAACCCATATCAACAATCATACTAATAGTTGAATTTAGAGTATCACCTGTAAGTAAAGCACTTGGACCTTCTAAATTTTCTGGTGCTAAGACTTGAGATGGAACAGATGGATTTGATTGAGGAGGAGGGATTGATGAACTTATTGGAGCTGGTGGTGAAGGCATTGGTGGCTGAGAGACTATTGGAGGTGGAGCTTGTGGGACTATTGGTTGGGTTATTGGGACAGGTTTAGCTTGAGGCTTAGCTTTAGAGACCATTAGGACTAAAGTTGACCCTTCAACTATTCCTGACTCAACTGCTGTCTTTGCATCTTCGAGGATTTTACCGGCTAAAATTAATTTTTGCAGTTCTACTGAGTGACCTTGAAGACCTTGAAGTTTCTCTTTGATTGAAAGAACTGTTTCAGAGTCTTCGACTTGTAGTTCTGTTTTGTCTCCGCGTAAGTTCTTGATGTAAATCAACATTTATTAGATTAGAATAGAGATTAGTATGGGGTTATGGCATTTTTATTATATTTTTTTGGAAGATTGGATGTGAAGAAGTTGGCAGGGAATTTTAATGGATGGAAGGGTGGAGGATGAAAAGGATGATGATAATTTTTAAGGATTTTTAAGAGGATTTTTATAGGGTTTTAGTGGATTAATTTGAAAAGATATGATAAGAATATAAATGCTATGAGTGGGTTTTAGAGTTAGAAAATAGTTTTGATGCTATTTATGAATTTGCTAGTGCCGAAATTGGTTCTTCGCATATAATCATACAATATCATACATATAATTATTTAATACTCGAAACCAATAATAACTTCACTATAATCTTATAATCATCACACAATTCATCAGAAAAAAACAACCAAGTATTCCTCACAAATATCTAAACTTTTCAAAAATTTCCTACAACAACCCCATATATCACTATAAAATCACAACCAAAACTTCTTCAAAACCATAAAACCCTTTCTACCTCAATCCTTTAATACATAAAAAAGTTAAATAAAATGATAGAGGAAATTCATAAAGCATGTCGTATTGGGGATATTGAAACTTTATCCCATTTAATCTCAAAAAACCAAGAATATCTAAACCAAAACGATAGTAAATTAGGATGGTGTCCTCTCTACCGTAGTGTTGTATGCAATCAATTATCTTCTGTAGAATACCTCCTTAAACAAGGTGCAGATGCCAATACTCAAAACCGTTTAGGTGAAAGTCCTCTTCATCAAGCATCATATAACAACTATATAAGCATAGCATTGTCATTATTACAACATGGAGCAAGTCCAAACATTTCCCAAAACGATGGTGATACACCTTTACATCATGCATGCTTACGAGGTCACTATGAAATTGTTGAAATTTTACTTAAATATAATGCTGACCCATGTAAGCCAAATAAAGTTTTATGTAAAACCCCAGTTGATTATGCTGTAGAAAATGGGCATACTCAGATAATCCAACTTTTGCATCATAGAAAAAACAAAAGTTGTGTAGTATTTAATGAAGATTCTAGTACAACAAAAGAGACTAATTTTGAGCCGGAATGTGAGAAAACTTCAAGATCTCGTTTGGATATGCAGAAAATCTCATACTCATTTACACAAGAATTGTATAGTCCTTTACCACATATTCCAAATAATTTGTTGGCATGGTTAAGTAAATACAAACTTGAGGTTGTATATGAGAATTTGCTACAAAATGGATATGAAGACCTAGAGACTTTAGTATCTCAAATACATGGTAACCCTCCTTTAACTTTAGAACAGCTTGAAAAAATCGGTATTTGCAAACCTGGGCATAGACTTCTGCTTCTTGCTAGACTTGAAGATGAATTAGTTAAAAAACCAAGGATTTCAACTTCGAAAAGCCTTAATAAAATCACATGGTGCACTAAAGTCCCCCCATCGCCAGGAATTGAGTTCTCAGTTGGACTAGAAGACTTTCTCGATAGCCTAGGGTTAAAAGTCCTTTTAGATAGATTTATTGAAGCTGGCCTTGAAGATTATGAACAAGTCGTGTTTTTAATGGGGAGCAATTATCCAATAACAGATGAGTTTTTACATAAAAAAGTGAGTATTGAAAAAATTGGATATAGGCATAGATTGTTGTCTAGGCTTAATGAAGAAGCTGTTGTTAAAAAAAAATTCTTAAGTATAGAAAAAGATGATATCCGAAGCGCTTGTGAGTGTATTGTTATATAATAAATAATGAAAGAAGAATTACAAACTGAAATCGACAAACCCAATTTTGAAAGAGGGATATCAAAAGAATCAACACAAAGTACCCCAGACATGCTAGTTTTCGAACTAGGCCGGCGCTTTTATATTTTGTATTTGGCAATCCCTTTATTTATTCTAGCCAACTCGATAGGTTTTTATAACACTTATAAAGAAACTGAGGAAGTTTTAGTTGTAGGTTTAGCATTTTCTATTGCCATTGCGGTTTTCAGTTTGATTTTCATGTTCATTGAACAACGTGGGTCTTTAAACAAAGAGTATACTGTAATAGTATATTCATGTTTATATTTTGTCACTGGGCTGATTATTATAGTCACTGACCCTGAAGTGATTTTGCTTTTTGAAAACAGCTCGAAAAAACATGTAAACTCGAGTTATTTTTTACTGTTTTTATTAACTTTGTTAGGTTCGAAATATTTGATTAAAATGAAGACTTTGTATTTTATACTTTCATATATCCTTTTGGTTATAGCATTTGTTCTTGGGATCCATAAAAATGAAACTGTATATCATCATACTATTACTTTTTGTTTACTGATTGTTTATATATATTTTAATAGCTTGGAAATCAAAAGCGCTAAAGAAATGTATCAGGTTTTACTTACTGAAGAAGCTTCAGTTGTTAAAACACTACAGCCAAATACCCCGCTTGAAGAAATATTGACTGAAATCCATAATGGGATTGATAAAATAGCTAGCATTTCGAAAAATACCCCAGCTACAGTGCAAAAAATACATAGAAGGATAGTCAAACTACTGCAAAATATTGCTGCGAAAATGCAAAGTACTAATAATTTATACATGCCTCGTTTAGAACTTGTGACTAAAAACATGGATGCTGATGATAAAATCTACATCGAGCAAGAGTGCTTTGATAACCAACAAATCCCAGACAAAAATCCTGATATTGGGATAATAGAACGTAAAGTTGTAGAATATGGGATAAGTGAACTTGCTGGTTTTCTTAAAGGAATAGGTAAAGAATGGAACTTCAATTCCTTTTTTGTATCTGGTTGTTGTAAAACCCCAGCAACAGTTATTGGTAAGTATGCTATAAAAATGTATGGCTTAGATGAGATTTTTTCTATAAGCGATTCAGTTTTAGAGGTATTTCTTAATGATATAGAAAATAAATACCCAGATAATCCTTATCATAATTCGACTCATGCTGCAGATGTTATGTCATCTTTTGCATACTTTTTAACTAACTCAAAGCTTTCTGATAGCATGACTTCTATTGAATGGCTTGGAGGACTTGTTGCTTGCTTAGGTCATGATGTGGGACATCCAGGTAAAAACAATCGTTTTTTGGTTATGACAAATCATAAAATTGCTGTTACATATAATGATATTAGTGTACTTGAAATGATGCATGCTAGTATCATTTTTAAAGTTTTGTCAAATAATACTATGAATATTTTTGCTTCTTTACAAGCTGATAAATTTATTCAAGTTAGGAAGTTGATTATTGATATGATTTTAGCTACAGATTTATCTAAGCATTTTGATATATTGTCTTATATGAGAACTAAATATAATGAAACTAGCGATATTTCTGTGAGAGAAATTAGAGGGGATTTACTTAGGCTTTGTCTTAAGAGTGCTGATGTGGGACATGCCGCGAAGTCTATTGAGCTTCATGAAAGGTGGTGTTTTTTGATTATTGAAGAGTTTTTCGCTCAGGGTGATCTTGAAAAACAAAAAGGACTTGCAGTTTCGATGTATTGTGATAGAGAAACTACAAATATTCCTAAATCACAAGTAGGGTTTATTAGGAATATTGTTTTTTCTTTGTTTACAACGCTAAATTCTATACTGGCTTCAGATGAAATAGAGAATGCATGTTTGAATCAACTTAAGCAAAATGAAAGATATTGGGAATCACTTGCTAAACAAAGAAATCTCAGTACAGTTCAAAAAGCATCAAAAGCTAAAAACGAGAGTAGCTTCTTTCCGTTGTTGAAAAGGATGACTATAAGAAAAGGCAGTCTTCCTCCTTTGTGCAGCAGAAAAGTTACAAAGGAATTTAATATGAATGATTAGATTTAATCTGTTTAGGATAAATATTAAATATAATATGATTCGTTTATTCCAAGTTTTATATGTATTTTATATTATGAGATTAATTGTATTGAAATTTTAAAAAGTATTTCAGTTTTTGGTTTAAATGTATTTTATCAGATATCTGTACATCCAAGGAAAATCTTATTTTTAATTTGTTATAAAAGTAATTATTAATTATTATTACTATATATGAAGTAATTTTTAAGGCTATTTTACAAATAAAATGAATCTCAACAAAAAACTGAATAAGCAATTTATGATTTCTCTACGATCTAATCTTAACTAACTTTATCATAAAGTTCTTCCAACCCTGTCGTAGCTTTTTTCTCAATACTCAACCTTGAATTTCTTGGTCCAATTGTTGAAAACCTAAAAAGTTGATTAATATCACTTCCCCTTGGCGAATACTCTAACTTAGATCTCTTTTCTTCCAAAGCCTTTTCAAACTTTTCTTGCTCTGCTTTAAACATCTCAATTTTCTTTATAAGTTCATTTTTCATCATAATCTTATTCTTAAGCAATTGACGACTTGGTGGAAGTGTAACAACAGTAAATCTTCTTTTAATCCTTCTTCTTTTCATCATATTAATATAATCCCTAACTTCAATAATCTCATTTTTTAACTTGAGTAATTTTTCATTAAGATTATTGTTTTCAATTTCCAGCAATTTCTTTTTATTACTAATATCTTCAAATGTTGTATTTGGTTTGCCTAAACCTTGCATTATTCTCATGGATTCTTTACATTTGGTATTTAGAAATTTTATGTTTTCTCGTTGTTCTTTTACTTCTTCTTTGATTTTTTCTAGGAATCCATCTTCAAAAGCGTCATTTAAAATAGAAAATGCTTCTTGATATTGAGGTTCTTCTGATATATCTGAATAGTTAAGAGATTTTATTGTTGCTGAGATGGATTTCAATTTGGTCATAAGATCTGATGAAGAAATGCTTTCTTTTGTGGATTCTGGATTATCTTGGATTCCAAGGTACTTTTTTAGGGTTCTTTGCCCTGATTTCATGGTTTGAATGTTTTCAAGGAGCTCGCATTTTTCAGACACAGCGTAATTGAATCTTTCAATAAGAGGCTGACTTTCTGCATCCTTTGATAATAAGCATCCCATATTTAAATATCAATAAGAGTGGTTAGACTTGAGATTGTTAATGCGTTTAATATCTGAAATGTTTTATCTATTTTTTCTCTTGTGGAAGAGTTTATATAATGTAAATTTTATAAAGAGTTTCTATTTTTATGAGTATGTAAAAAGCTAATGTTATGGCTTGGGTGTAGAAGGTGAATAGAATTTTTTTGATTTATACTTGCTGAGTTTTTAATATGAATAATTAGGGAATTAGATGATAATTATGGGAAATATTTGATGTGGTTGAAAAGTTAAAATAAAATAAAAGAATATTTTAGATAGAAATTTTTTAAAAAGAAAAAAGCATATTTCCCATTACCAAAATTTTACTAGACTTTATTTAAAGTAACCTAATTTCCAAAATATTTTATAAAGCATATATCTTTTAATACCTTCAACACCAAAAAAATTATAAACAAAATTTCCCACTTTTCAAATCAAAAAATGCGCATAATAAAGTGAAATTACTAATCTAAGTTCTAAAATTAAAAAATCTTAAAAGGATTCATTATTCCTCTAGGGTCAAAAACATCCTTCACCGCTTTCTAAATATTTCTTACCATGTATTTAATATTTGTCTCGCTTTTTGTATATCCAATCAGCCCTTGTTTAAATAACCCAATCCCATGTTCAGCACTAATACTTCCATTTCTTCGTTCAATTTCCTCATACAAAAAAGGATAAATCAAATTTTCTAGATTGTTTTTTCCATCTCCCAAAACATACATATGCAAATTCCCATCTCCAACATGTCCGTAAGCAGTGACTTTTCCAGCATTTCCAACTTTTTCCCTAACAACTTCAACAAAATTATACATTTCAGGAATTCGCAAACTAAAATCGAATTGATGTAAATCTACAGCTTCTTGTCTTAAAGCTAATAAACCTCCTTCACGTATTCTCCAAAAATTTTCTGATTGAGAAGTATCTTGAGCAACAACACCATCAGTTATTAAATTAGATTCAACTGCTGACTCTAAAAAATGCTCCATTTTTTCTTTGTCGCTTTCAGAATGCGAACCAGAAGTCTCAATTAGAATATAAAAATTATGAGGAGAGGCAAGAGGATAACGAGTTCGTGGAATACGTTTTAGGATTATTTCCATTGTTTGAGAATCAATAAATTCAAATGCTGAAAGAATTTCCCCTAAGGATGCTTTTGCTGAAGTTAAAGCTTTTACAACTTTTTCATATGAAGTACAACCTAAAAAAGCAAGTTGCATACTTGAAGGTTTTGGAGGTAATAATAATGCAACTTTAGTTATAACACCAAGTATTCCTTCAGAGCCTATAAATAATTGTTTTAAATTCAACCCTGTATTATCTTTCCTTAAAGCTTTTAAATCACTTAAAATTTCACCAGATGGAATTACTACTTCAAGCCCAAGAACATTTCCATTTAATGATCCATATCTTATATATCTCAATCCTCCAGCATTTGTAGCAACATTTCCACCAATCATGCAACTCCCTTTAGACCCTAAATCTAAAGGGATCATCCAACCTTTTTTACCAACAAATTTCATTAGGTTTTCAAGGATAACTCCTGCTTCACACCAAACAATTCCTTGAATATCATCTAAATCTAGAATTTTATTAAGATTTTTCATTGATAAAATTATCTCGTTTTGCACAGGAACAGCCCCACCAACTTGGCTTGTATTTCCACTTTGAGGAACAAGACCAAGTCTTTCAAGATTACAGTATTTTAGTATTTCTGAAACTTGATCAGTTGTTGTGGGTTTAAGGACAAGTTTTGATGAACCTTTATGAACTTTAAGCCAATCAGAAGTATAAGTACTTAAATCTTCAGTTTCAATTGATGTACTTGGAAGGATTGATCTGAAAAAGGAGATATGAGAATCTTTGACTTCTTGCAAATGTGAAAAACATCTAAAAAACTTTTTCATTTTATATGTGTGGTTTAGAAGTTTTGAATAAAACAGCTATGAAACTCGCATAATATTAGGTGAGATTATGATTGATAGCATAAAAGGTAGGAAAAAGTAAAGATGAACTGTAAAAACTTTAAAAATTTTGAATTTATGAGTTTTTTAAACATAGTTATAATATATATGATGATTCAACTTAATAGTTTACAAAAGTTAGTATATTTTTATTTTTGATAACCTCAGAATGATATAATATATCAAATAAACTCATTTAGTCCTAGATAAGCATTTCTTCCAACTTTACTTAAATAATATAAGCCTTATTAAATCTTTTATACATATAATATGGAGCTCTGAAAAAAAATTTCTTTTGCAAATGGTATAAAGGGTTACTTCAAAGAACCCAAAAATATTCTTAACGCACCATAAATGTTCTTATTTCACTTCCATAGCTTATTCATGCTCCTATACACAAATAGCCTATCAAAAAAAAAATTTTTTTCCTTATATAATTTTTATTGAAGTTTTTAAGTTTTCTTATATTTTAAAATCATTTGATAGTTTAATCAATTCTTTTGAGCTAAACATAAGAATTTGTCTCAAATTTTCGACTCTAAGTAAATTTCAATTTATTTGATTTTGGATATTCAGGTAAATAATTTTATCAACATCAATTCTTTTGTATACCCAAAAATCATTTGTCTAATCAAACCCTATAGTCTCAAGTTTTAAAAAAAGAATATATATTGTTTATGTAATAAATCCTCTCGATAAAAAATTATATCCTCTCGATAAAAAATTATTTT